>JAQFYB010001438.1:0-32614 GCA_034694085.1 Pogonognathellus longicornis | reverse complement strand
GTGCACTATTTGTGCGTGGGGGCTATGCCGGTATCGGGTCGTTGGTTGAACCTGGTACCGGGCCACTTAATTTTTTGAATCTATTTATCATCACTTTATATAGAGATGGGTCACACGAGTTCGCGACTTTATAATTTGTATGTGGGTATTTGTAGCAAGCATAAATAAATTTTTCATTTAATTTAGCATATATAATTATATAGGATGTAATAATTAGTAATGAAATGACTTGATTGTTAGTGTGATTTGGGTATAGCTATAGTTATGATTTATGAATATCATAAATATCATAACTCCGAATTTTTGCATTCTAATAATTGTGGGTTGAATTTCAGTTTCATTTTCCCTTGATACAAAGTGTCCATACAATGTTCCTTTCATCAACTTCTCGACTAAAGTTTTACCCATTAACTTTTTAGTTACGGCCAACAATTTATCACCGTTGTTCACAACGTAGTCTATAGCACACAACCGGAAGACAACATACGCTCGAAACACTTAATGTTATGTTGTTGTAGAGTAGGTACACAATAAAAAGTGTTGGATATAAATAATATTGTTTAATGCAATCAAAAGGTGCATAAAATACTACGCAACCCGATTTCATAGCATCCATGGCCAATGGCCATTGCATGGTTGATGAAAATATTTATACTTTTCAACGCATTATTTAAAGTAATGTCCCATGTATTTTTAAATGGAGAATAAGTATGAATGTTCTAGCAACTGCAGATGGTAACTTGATAACTCTCAAATTCCTTGTCATGCAAAATCATGTGTACTTCCAGCTTTGTAGTAATTGCTGTTAAATTTCTAATTCTCAGTATTATTCATTTTTATTATACATTTACAGTTTTTATGCATGTGTATTTATTATGATACAGAAAAATGTACTTATAAGAACAAGTCTATGGACAGGGAACTTAACTATTGTCTAAACACAAACACTTTTCACTAGCAGTTTTATACAACTACAAACTCCATAGCTCGTTTGTTGTAATGCTACAATTATGTGTATAGGTGTGCTGGTATTAGAGACTTATAAATACTAGTAGCTAATTGACATCTTTCGCAGTTCTTTGAGGGCTGCTTATAAACGATATAACTAGTTGAATTAGTAGATTATTACATCAATCGATACGTAAATGCCGTGGCTGTGGGTCAAAAGGTGTATACTTTTAAAAGATTACACATCAATTTTGTGCCACTGTACCTATCAAACCGAATGTTTACAACAGTACAGTACATACAGAGGCACAGTCCAACATTACATACAAAACTTGAACCAAACAATTAATATCTTTATATTATGGGCAGATTTTATTTAGTCATGTACTAAATTGTATAAGAGAATCAGAATTAGTTATAATTTAACAGTGCAGATAAATGCTCGTATTCATCCTCGGTCAAGGATTATAGATCTTTTAGCCTTGGCCTTAGCCTACGGATACTCATAATGCCAATTGGATACAATAATCAAGGAAACAACAACGTATTATTTTAATTGTTGTGTCCGATATTTTCTTAACATTTGTCATTGTACATACCATTTACCACATTCTATGCTAGACTTTTCTTCGTTAATTCAAGATAGATTTACTAAATTAGTATTTTAATACAACAAAGACTAGAATGTATATACCTATATATTTTATACTTATATATTATAGTAGTAAATATTTACAAATTGCTTCCTTGTCCTTGTTGTTTACGAACAACAACCTATTCTTTATAGAATTCACTTAAAATGCAATACTTTACATGTTACTTATTGTTAGTGGACAATAAAGCCACAAACAAGAACTGGTACAGAAGTAGTACTAGTAGCCATTCAACGTTTATGTTTGGAGTAGAATGTGATCCGACAATCCACCCTTTACTTTAGGTGTTTTTTTTAGTTCTGAGTCAGAACTTCTGACTGAGAAATAGCCAAAGACGCTTAAAAAGAAGTTTTTCTCGGGTCAAGACCCAAGATTTTTCATTCATGTTGTGTATGCAGCAAGCAGCACAACAATCACGATGGGACACACACGATACTCGCTCTTAATCAATGTCTGTTGTTTTGTGTATGTTAACCTAAAGACATTTTTCTGTGTACATTCGTAAAAAACGCTTCTCACTAACTTATCATTGTGTCAGTGTCTCTTCCTTTCTACCCTCTATGTATATTCTATCCACACAGACATGTTTGGATATCGTCCTACACTTACTGCGTAAGTATCTCTATAAAAATGTGTATTATGTATTGTGTGTTTAAATCACTCTATACTATACATAACCTTGCGTTCATTAAGGCTAGATTAATATTGTAATGTAATTTCTCAACAGAAGTTTCATTCATTCCCTACCCTACTCTTTGTCAAATTCTATTAAGTCAAGGTATAGTGCTTTGGCCATTAATCTTTCTTAGTACGCATTCAATGCAAGTCCCTGTGTCAGTGTATCAGAATCATTAATCTATGCAACAAGGATGTGTTATGTGTACATATTATATGCACTCGCCATACAAACAAGTTATGTCCAATTGAAACCGACTGCCTATTTGTGGTAATCTGGCTAAGGATTTACAGATTTATCTATAGACTAATTTAGTACACGCATTAGTTCAAATATGTGACAGTGATCTTTGATTTTATAGTATTTCCTACTCTCGTCCCATACCTTGTGTTGTACCAACTAGTATAAAAGTTATGTTACATTGATATCGATACAATACTACGATTATTAGGCTACTTCTTTGGTGTTTGTGTTATAAATGTATTTGTAGGAAATACTAATTGTTCATCATGCAAACCAAGATACCTAGGTATGTGTGTTATGTTAACACAAAACGGGTTACGGAAAAATGCAATAAAATCACTCAAAGTGGTGGTGTAGATTACAAACGTATAATAGTATAGTTAGTTTAAAGTTATGCAGTACTTGACTTACTTGATAATAAAAAAAGACAAAGCAAAACTTATAGGCATTGAAGAATTAGCATGAATGTACCGTATTTAAGGGGGGATGAAATTTCAAAATGACTGCATGCAGCAACATTTAGTTACATAATTGCATGTGAATTTAGGGGTGAAAAGTCGGTAAACTTCACAGGGTCAGGGGTTAGGTTATCAATGCAATTTTTTTCTAAAATTAGTTAACACTTGTGACTACACAATGAGTAGTGACTATAATATACCATAATTTTCTTCTTCGATTTCCGTGTAAATTAAGGTTTTCCTACAGTTTCTCAATATTTCTCAACATTATTTGTAGTTTGGAGGTGAAGGACTGAGAGCCACAATAAGTTAACTAATTTTAGAAAAAGATCGACACAGATAACCTAACCACGGACCCTGTGAAGTTTACCACGTACAGGGGACTTTTTTCAACAAAATTTCAAAAACTCAAAAGAGTTAGAGTATGCAACCAAGTGTTTCTAAAACAGCCATCCCCTATATTTAACCCCCCCCCCTTAAAATTGATTCACCTATATGATAATGCTCCGTGCACTTCCAACGGAGAATATGTATCTGGGCACCCGCTATGCCAATGATCCACCTACTTACATTATTTCAAATTAATTGCGTATTAGGAAAAACTAAGTAGTTGACATTAAATGTAAAATATATTTAAAGCTATCGAACGGAGAAAGTAGTACTTAAGGTATATTATATGCACTGTATTGTAAATTGTAATACATTATGCTAATAGATACACTTTACACGAGTGGAATTAGTTGCAAGTGTTGATTTCTTTGTCTTCTATACATTCTTGACAGGAAACACTACAGCACCACTGAAACTTGCAATTACAGCGAACGATCTTCCTCACCGTTTGCGTTGTGTAGCCACGCGAGCAGCAAAGCTGTGAACAAGCATCGATTGCCGTGCTGCTCTGCTAAAAGTGGTCAAAAGTACAAACATTAAAAATTATACTCCATCCCAATTCTATAGAGACTGAATGAGATACAATACTAATACAAAAGCTTTCTTGTACGAAATGTTATTTAGTAATGCAAAACTGAGTTTTGTAGCACCAACCTTATTGCAGACTCGGCCTCTTGTACCTAAACTTCCTTTCTTGACATCGTATTCACAGAAATCTGGAGATTTTCTGGTGTAAACCAAATCTGTGTCTGTAAGCGATTTTACAGGGTATTTGTTCCTAAGCATTCTCCTAGTCCCAATTTTCCTTTCTTCTACGTGATGTGCATTTTCAAATTTCTCGTTCAGAATTTCCCCGATTTTTCTAAAACTCAGCATTACTCTCCAGCATGTTTTTATTTCACAAGACCCAGACACACCGTGGCATTTGCAATCGATCTGCACTTGTCCCATCATTATCTACGAATGTCAAAAAGGGATTTATACCCAATTACATTTTAAATATTCATTACTTACACTCACGAACATCCATTCTTAAGAGCTATAATATGTTTAAAATCCATACATTTACAGATGCGAATACTTTGAGCTACAAAATTATTACTAATGTTTCGTAGTAATAATGAAATGAAATATTTTACATTGTAAGCACACAATATTTTCAACCTACCTACTTTTATACTAAGGCAAAGGTTTCATGGTTTCAAAGATTTCATACCAGCCATGGTTGATGAAAATATTTTATACTTTTCAATGCATTCAAGTTATGTCCCATGTATTTTTAAATGGAAAATAAATAAATATTATCAATCTAGCAATTTGTAGGTGGAAGGTCTCTAATCTCTAAGAATTCATTGTCATGTAAAATCGTGTACTTCTAGCTAGCTTCTTTAACAGTAATTTTTAACATGACATAGACACAGGTTTCTGTGTAAACAGAATTTTCTCACCTTTCTTCCAGCTTCATTATTGTGTAAATTCATGAGGGCTTTAGCCGTATTAGCTGTTTTGTTGACGCCTCGTTTTCGAGACAATCGATGATCTCTGGCATCAACAAAGGAGCGACTTAAACTTACTCCGTAGTCGATATTATCACTGCATCCAGCCCATTTGAAAGATGCAGCAATTTCCTTTACAGAACCCTTAGATTTTTTATTTGCGTCGGCAACAGCTCCAGCATACTTAGATTCGTTGCCTCTCTCTGACATTGTTCGGTCACAACCGCATTCCGGAGATTCTCCAGATGAACATGATTTGGTAACAGCGTGTGCTACTCCAGCAGCAGAAATCGCATGTACGAAAGCCGACTCCCGAGTTCCTGTTAGCAATTATTAAATTTTCTATCCAGTAGGTATTTACACAAAATATTTGTCACAATAAATTCTCATATCCGCCAAGCGATACATCTTTGTTACAGTCAGGAGATATTTATTGTGCTACATAATAATTAGGTTTGGGTATGAGATTATCTTTAGAGTAAATCTATTAGGTATAGGTTAACACAATTAATTCTTACCTGCGGGAACAATGGGATACTTGCCAAAAATAATTTTTGAATGATGCAGTTGTTTACGCATAGCTTTTTGGCTCAAGTCGGGGAAGAGCATATGATTATCGTTGGCTGGGTCTCTGTAATCCGTGTGATTGTTATTGCTTCTTTTTCCTAAAAATATGTCAATTATATAGCGCTTGTTTACGTTTTATGTTTACATTCGAATTCATGGTACTACTGTTACTATCGGTATTTCATGGAACGATGATGCTTTTAGTTTACACTGACAGTCTCAGTCACACAGATTTGTATTCCTCACAACTTCATGGCAGTTTGTTGTACTACAAAAGCAGTTAAGGAAACGAAAATAGTTTCATTGGGGTTTAAAAATTCAAATCACCTATCCAGTTAACATGCTGTGTTTATCAATGCAATTACGTGATCTCCTCTTGTTTGTAATTGCAGTATCATTGGAGATATTATGGCCAAAGCAAAGTAAGCAAAGTGCGCATAATGGCAAAGAGTGTTTTTGTTTATGTAACCCACAAGAAAAAGATTTCATATGCTCCAAAACACATGTAAAGGATACCTACTTCATCCATACGTGTATAAACTGTATAGTTTACGTGCTATTATATAAGACGGAGACGAAGAAGAAGAAGTTCATAAGAAATTCCTCACAGCCAGCCAAGTCAAGAGTTGGAAACTTGACTTGAGACGAGAGATGTTCAAAGCATTTCGTGAATGGATCAGACGATCAGAGAGTGAGAAGCTGAGACTCTTACTGATGACGAGAGTCTAAAGACAACAAAAAGGACAGAACAGGGACAGACACATCACAACAACAGATTTTCGGAGCGTAGTAAAAACGCAGCTGAGGTAATAGACCTAATATTTACGTGCATTTATATATCAAAGCTCTATCACTGTGCGGAAGATTGAATAGTCTTCATATCAAAAATTGTTCGGGTATAGTCCTTCGACTCTTGAGACGAACTACTACTAATTCTTGATGCCTATCACGTTCTACATGGAAACATGTGACAGCAACAGATGTGAGTGACAGCAAAAGGGGAGCCCTAAAGTATTTCTGTCACTGCCGGCTTTAGATATCTTCACGATTCATTTCTCTCTCCTTAAAATCTAAAGCATATAATATTAGCGTAGGATATTATATTCTTTGCCTTTCTTCCTCTTCCCATACTACACACAGTGATTTATTTCATAAACTACATTTAAAACATAACTTTTCTTTCAAATACCTACCTAGTTTCATATTACACGAGCAAAACACATTTGTATCTCAATCTCGCCTTTATTTCCGTTCTATACCATACTTTCACTTACAGTTACCACTAATAGTACACAATCAATTTTACATTTGCTTTCTCTAAAAGTCGATCCACAAAGTCTGCCACCAAATGACAAACCCCAACAAAATCTTTTATTGCTAAACCCAAGAATTGTATTCTATTGCAACTATTAGGATTACCCTGTAATAACTAACGAAATCTCACGAAAAACATTTTATGTACGAGTGAGTGTAAACATTTATTTCATTAGAACAAAATGGAAAACATAAAAGAATATTATACATACAAATCTGCCTTATTAAGCCGTATTTTCAACAATTCCGCAGTAAAGACTTGCATTTTGTAAATTTGAAATATTTTCGTTCATACTTTTTAAACATGTAGAGTCTGATGTCTGAGTGAGTCTAGCCTAAACTAGTTGAAGGTAAGGCATATTATAGGCATGTAGATAAATTAAATTCTGTCATATAAAGCCTCAAGGCGATTCTTATTTGGGGATTATCCTATGCCATATTTTCATACGAACTAAACAATAATTTAGTAAACATCATTTTCCACCAAGACCTGAAGATACTACTTATAAGTGTAAGATTTGTAACGATAATAAAATGGAAGTAGTGTAAAGAAACTGAATAGGTATGTAAACACGTGTGTACAAATTTCCATTAGTGCTATACGTGTACATCATTAAATGCACAGAAATGGACCGACAGTCGTACAGCGATATCTCTAGCATATCTGCGGTGTTGTGCATGAGAAAAAAGCGAAATAAAACTAGCGTTAAGGTGTTAACATATGGGGAAAAGTTGTTTTGAAATTTAATAGGTGTTGATTGTTGTCTCGTGTTGTGTGAACACCAACAAACATGAAAATTGATACCACGCTGTGATAAGCTTGTCCTTAAAGGAATAGGCATCTATGGTTTTCATGAGACTTATTATGGTTGAAACCAAAGCTGTTGCACCATAACACTACATGTGCTATAATACACATATTACTTTGAAGCATTATATTATGAGTCTTTGTCGCATCTTTTGGTAGTGCGATATCGTGGTCATATTACAACGGGTTTGTCTTTCTATACAATCGTTTTTGAGCTCTTTGCATGATGTCGTGTTTGGGCTGTCAGAGTCGTCAACTGATAATCATAGCTCTGCACTCAGCATACGACAAGTTTATTCTTGCAAGAAATGTAGTAAGTATTTATGTTTATAAAACACATTTTTCTTTATATCAAATCTGTGTTGTACATAGTACCTACGTTTCATTCAGCAATACATCAGTATGTAGGTACTAATAAAGTAAAAAACGTGGAGAAACAAAACCTTCACAGATTAGTCATGTTTATATGATACTGCATGTATATGTATACTTAAACAGATCATTAAACAATTAAGAGTTTTCACTGGGGTGAATGAAGCTTTTTTAGTTCCGAAAATAATATGTGAATATTATACTGTGCCAATTGCGTATCCAGTATTTCATTTCGGAGGGTGGAAACTCATAACACAAGGAAGAAATGTGTTTCTGTCATGCATAAAGCAAAAATTGACATAAATAGGGTTAAAACAACATGAAATGCATAAAATTGGCACGTAGCGCAAATTTTTTTGAGATTTTGTGTACTTTTATGGTAAAATAAAACCCTTTTTGGATTTATGGGGGACAATAGCCCCGTTTCCCACCCATTGACTACGCCAGAGCTGTATACATACATACAATACTTAACTTGAGATTGTGTTAGTGGTACATACAAGACATGACAAGACATACGGTAGAATGAACGACAATCTTTTTTAATAGGAACCAACTGAAAAATTAAAGCTTAGGTTTTACTACTACATACTTAAAAGGGCAAACGTAGTTTTAAAACTTAGTGAAATATGTGGAACAAAAGCATATGAAGTATTTTTTACATTTATTTAGTTAGTATGGGAGAAGCACTTATGGATATGGAGAGTATGCCTAAATACTTAATATTTGTGAGAGCTATAAAGTTGAGTTTTTGGTAATAGGAAAGGGTAATTCCATGCAAGTCAACAAAACCAAAAATAACAAACTAAACTAAACCAGAGAGGTAATAAAATGAACCTTTTCGTGAATGGTTAGGTATTTCCTCATCTTTGGCCACATTCAAAGCGGAGCAATTCCACCGTCGAGTTCTGAACTGGAACTGACATTCATTGACAGCCTTGCTGGCACCTGAGGCAACACTCCTCATAAACTCGGGATGCTTTCTGCAAAACTGAATTTGTTTTCCTACCAGCGACGAGGAAAACTTGTCACAAAGATGTTTCGGGGGTGATTTGGAGTTCGTGGCTGTCGTCGGACTGTTGTGCAGTGTTGGCAACGCAGAAGACAGAGATCTGTTTAATTTTCCAAACCTCATTGGTTACCTTTTCATTATAAAATGTAAATCAATTCATATATTTATATTGTAAGTAATAAAGTCTGTGCATTCTGTACTCAACTATAATCAACTAGGTAGGAAGATAATCCTACGCTACACTCCCACGCAGTCAAACTGACGTAGAAAATTGGATACTAAATTCTATTTCCATTAGTCAAGACATCAAAATCATTTTAAATCACTTTTATGTTTGCAAAATCTGTCATAGCTGTTATTCACTCTGTATGTCATTTTATGTCCTTTTACACCTGAATCACATATCAGAGGCTGTTACAGTAAATTGCGAATCGAAATATTGTAATACTCTGATTGTAACTCTATCTGTTTAGGCAATTCTATCTTTCATGCTAGTCATTCTCCTTATTTTACAAACACAGTAGTGTCAAAATTTAGTAACGCTGTCTGTAGATTCAAAAAGAGAATCACAAATGCGGTTAATTGGTGATTAGGTTAATGATAGCAGTCAACTCTGTGCCGTCATAACTATTTAGGTACCTACTTCTACATCCTGCACTTTGTAATCTCAAAAGTTGTATGTAACTATTGTAAAATGACATAGTAGTTCTCAACAATGGAAAGTAAAAATGCTCCTATCACCTATAGATTATATTATACTAATACAAGGAAATAATTTTACAGAGACATTTCAAAGCAAACTACCTAACATGCAATGACGAGTTTTACAAAGAGAATGACGCGCTTTTAAAACACTGCGGAATTGCTCATTCCCTGCTATTAGATGCATATAACTTGATGACATACCTATGTACTGTAATATATGCTTCAAAATTATATTTACAGGATCTTATGCATATTATTAGTTTCAAATAGGTAACAGTGTGACACAAGTCACAAGTGTACTGTTGACTTTGAACAGACTGTCAAATTGTCAATACGCAACTTATTTTTTAGCATGTTAATAGATGAATGTCTACAAGACAAGTAAAACTGACGTTAAAACACTATGTGAACGTTTTCCATAGCTATAATACAACATAGGTATACATACATCTGTAACTGTACAAAAGACTATGCTACATGCTACATCTTCCCTAGCTTGAAAGAGACAAAGACTCGGAAGAAAGAAACAAGTGTTTGAAGTCTCCAGTTCATTGAGTTACGTTTGCGACAAGATAAAGAGTCGCATCAATCTAGCGTGAGAATTTTAACACCTTGATGAACATTCAACCCAGTATTTTACTATCTTAATAAGACGGGTCAGAGTAAATAGATTTATGTTGTGATACATTGCATATCGGTTCACAGTTCTTCTCCGTCTGCTCGATAACACATTGTGCACCACAAAGAAAGAAAGCTCAAGAAGTAGCTGATATGCCTTTTACATGCAACTATGTCATTAGAGGCAAATACTGTGCAATAAATCCTAAATTTTAATTTTTTCTTACGTATCAACTTGTACATATTCACAAAAACCAAAAGATGTACATGGAGATGTATATTAGTAGTATAGTACGTAAGAAGGTAAGTAGTAGTAGGGACTTGAAGTGTACATACAGAGTTATATGTACTACATAATATTATAGTAAGTATTAAGTATGTGGCTAATGTTCATCACATTTCACAGCATGAGGGCTGAGTGTATATACCCTGGCTGAGAGATTACAGGAAAAGGATGTAACATGTCCATTGTACATTGTACACCATGTTGCATTCCTATCGTCTCGCCTTAACGAATTGTAGAACAGCGTGTACTTTTTGGTTATGCAATATCTCATGCAGATAATCAAATATTTGATAGCCACAATGCCAATACTAGTTGTAACTACATACATATACCTAAAGTGCTAGAATGTACCGATATTATGTATGTATGAATCCTATACCTACTTCTTTCTAGAATCTCTTCTTGAGTATTACTTTAACTTATATTTATGTAGCTATTGTACAAGTAAATACTTTAGAGACTTTTCTACGTATGACTATAGTCGTGTGAGATTATATCAATAGAAAATTGGTTGATTTGACTTGGCTTGACTTTATCAACAAAGAGAATTCATGAACCTTGGGAAAAATAACATTTGCACACCAGTTTACACCTTTTCTTTGGCGAGACTCGAAGAATCCTATACTGAATCCCATGTACAGACACAGATAAACAAAACAACTGTCACAGAGAGCTATCGACACCCATTTGTACCTGTCATCAGACAACGAAAGAGACAGAAAAATAGTATATGCTCAAAAGATCAACTTACAACCATTTGATTGCATCTCCGTTACACCGAGGCAACTGATTAACCATTAATAATGTAACAATCACGATTACAGACAAACTCATGAATTTCCTCAGCAATTTTATTGTTCTTGAAATTCTCCTTTCGAAATTAATCCTTCGTTTGACATTGCTTCTGCAACAGCAAGAACTGAATTTTGTGGGCTCCATATTGTATTGGATTGCAATGCAATGGAAATTAACGGTTAAAAAGCTAAGCTTTTAAAAACCATGTACTTGGTAGGTATATAGGTTCAATTGAACGAATGACGATTCTTAAATGTTTTTAGTGTGCTCAACTACAAGATAAGTGTGTGGATATAAACGAATCACAATAAGTACAGTACAATGGCTACATTTAGTTAGCTGGGGCTGGGAACAAGGTATAAATATTAAGGTGAACTATAAATGTTGGAAAAGGACAATAAAACCGATTGATGCGTTGATAAATCGTCTGTAAGTCGTATTTATTCGGAGAGATTGGGTGTAAAAGTACTGTTGCGGGAACCGAGGCTTTTCACTGGGGATGTAGTTCGTGATACGGGTATTATTAATTGTACTGGTTTTTAGAAGTCAAGGGTTAGAGTGTAAGGCTGCTGTGAGGCTGATGTGTGTTGGATGTTGCTGGTGAGAACGTTCCTGGAGGACTGATGTGAGATTGTGTTACAAAGAGACTGCTGTGCACTCTCTAAAGCTGTGTCGTTTAGTAGTTGAGTTCTGTTCTCAGTTCTCTCTTGCCGTCGGCATTCCTTTATCCTTTCTGCCTTCTGTTAATAGTAAATAATACCCGTACGCAGAAAAGATAAAGTTCCACCACGTATAAACCATGTATCAATAAGAAACGAGTTAGTGATTTAAGAAGTAAACACATCTCCCACCTTCTTCAACTAATCTTCTTTTCTGTAAGTACGGTAGTGCATTGCATCCAGTATAAGTGAGTAAAATAAGAAGTCTTATTCTTATTGATGAAAGGTCCCCGTCTCAATAACACGGCTCACAGCGACCAACTTTATTAGTATTCACATGTCTTGTTAAAAGCTTTGTTTCCTGTCTACAGATCCATCGTGGACCACGACGGTGTGCTTTATAGCAACTCAAAGGAAGGCCAAACAATCTAACCCACGAGGGAGATCTATTGTTCTCCCGTAGGATTCTAAGCGTACCTTACCAACTTAAGTACTCACTCTCTCCCTTTAATATAAATCCTCATCCTTCTTCAACTCACTTTATATTATTATTATTACGAGTATGTAGACCAAGTCCAAGTATACTACCAAACAACACTCTTATGTACATCAGTATCATACATGAATACATGCAATCACAAATACATAATACACAAGAAATATAATGCAGTAACAAGCTATTTATTATAAGTAGGTAGCAATTACATTACATGTATAATGTCCAATACAAAACATATCTGGAAATACGAGGGAACGATGTACCTGTATTGTATTATTCTTATTATTCTCCTACCTTTTTCTAAATTCCTATGTAGTGTAATATGCATGCACTAGTATACTTGTAATAACAGTTTCACCAATAACTGACAAGATGCATACGACATTTGAAGCAAGTATTGAAGTGATATCCTCAAAAATAGTACAAGTAAACTACGGCCAAGAATAAAAAGGATTTATAAGGCAAATGCAGTAAAAAGACGAAGAGGCTATTCACAATCCAGCAGGTAGGATACCAAAAGCAATGCAATTGAAACTACAAAGTCTTAAGTCTCTTCCACCAAGAAGTGCTGCAATTGTAGAAAGTGTACTTTCTCAGGTAAATATAGCCCCAGGGTTAAAAAAATCGTCTAGGACTGGATAGCATGTCTAATTGGTTGTTATTTGCTTCAAGTCAATATACCTACTTTTGTAGTATAATGAATTTACGCCTATGTAATGCTCCTGCCTCCAACTAACTAAAAGTGCTATGTATAATATGTACATGGACTACAGACAGACAGTGAATAAGTAAAGTACATCTGTATAATAATATAAAACTAAGATATAAAGTATTTCCTCCTTGCATTGCGTCTTGTCATCGTTTAGGTAATATTGCCGTTGTGTTGAAAAACATCTCTCCGTTGTTGCCGGCTTCGTTTAGAGTCCAAAAGGAGGATACAGGATGGGGAACACTGTTATTTTCTACAGACACACTTTACAACTACACATATCTACCCTGCACCCCGTATCAGTTAGTTATATCCAGTTTTTCCGCTCTAGTCGGCCCAACCACAGCTAACATTAATATACCAGCCTCCTATTACCACTATTTACTACAATGTGTTAGTTAAAGTTATAAGGGACCACCCAATACTGCTCAAGACTCAAACACAATCAGAGACAAGGCAGATAGGAAATCACATCAACTCATTACACACAAGACTACACAATCTAAAACTTATCTTCTGCATATTGAGTACTATCTGTCTGTATTAATGCACAGATAGATAGACTGAAATGTACATAGGGCATGGTTGAGTGAATGTAGGATTATGAAGAGGATGTGTCTCCATGCTATGTCCTTTGTATTAAATCTGTGTATTAGTATTTATAAGCAACATCTGTGTGGTTATATGAAATTATTGTAATTTCTAAGCACCTAAGCACACTTTGCACAAACTTCTGAAATGCATCTACAAGCAATACTGATTTTAATGTACGTAGTTGAGTATGAGAAACAATTAAAGATAAGCATCTATACTGGTAGATTGTTTGTAGCTTGTAGCAATAGCATTTGTAGTTATGATTGGGCATTCGAATCAATCACTGGATTTACAAACAACTGACAATTGTGAGATTTGTGGATGAATATGTTAGTCAAGTATTTTTAAATGCCTGTCAGCGCTTTCAATTGACTCTGTGTTCGGGTATTAATGGTGGAATGACTCGAGAGCCTGAGTAAAAACTGCGGGCGGCATGTTCAATGAAGTCATAAAAAATCTGTAGCTTGGTGTTCCGATAGCTTTGCTAGTTGCTAAGTAAGAATGAGGAAACGTGCTCGTCGGGTACCTTACAGACATGTGTAAATTGTTTTACTTGTACAATAGCAGCGGTGCAGGGCAACACAAAGAATTAAAGGACTCCAGTTTACAATAACTGCTATGCTAACTATAACATTATTTTTAAAACCAATTCTATATTAGTAAGTGTTTGTGTTCGCTATGTAATGCAACGTGTGAATGCATGTATGTGGTTGTGAATGCAATTCACGTATTAAATTTATAACTACATAAATGACCAAAGTAAATACTTTTGGGTACATGCTACATCGTTTTGACATCCTGAATTCAAGTTTACAAAAAATCAGTTTTTGAAAAAACGCGTATTGTATAAACACATCTATACATTTTTATAAACAACTAGGGCAATAATAAGTTAATGGCCAAGGACATTGCTGTGCTGTAATCTTTAATGGTTACAGATAATATTAATTTAGTTACTAATCTCATGATTAATTTTCTACCAATGTACCTAACCCAACCAAACCATGGACTGGACATATTATAAAATCAAACTATTGTACCTAACTAACTACTTAAAACTAACACACAGTTAAAGTTTGGAATTGCCATTTGAGACATAAGATATAGCACAAATATTTTTTATAGATATTTATCAGTATGTGAATCAGAATTAAAGATGCCTGTGGCTGTGATATACGGTATTTGTGTTTTTGAAAAAGCAAACCTGATCTATTGTAGTAAGTAATGGATAACAAATATGTATTTTACTAAAAAAATCTAATAATAACGCACTGCAGCAATGAATTGTTCAACGGGGAATGTAAATCACTGTATAAATGCAGTTAACACAATCTACAATATATTTAATTGTAAAGCAAGGTGCTTAAAGATTTCCCAAAGGGTTTGTGAAGTCTTTTATGCACCTTGGAATATAGAAGATGTGACCTTTAGGTTATTGACGTAAGAAGATGTACTATAAATAAGTGTAGCCACACGTCTGCAATTGTTGTGAACAATCAAGTTATTGTATTAATCAATTACCTATATGAGGCTAGAAAAAAATCCCCACTTAAAATTAATTGAATCTACTGCTTGCGTTTGTTGTTGCGTGTTATGCAGTATCTGTATCCTGCACTTTCTGTCTGGCGAAGGTAATTGGATCATTAATAAGGAAAAGACAAGAGAAATGGCTAGAGAAAAGTTGAGTTGACTGCGACAGAATGTGACGAACAAAAGCTTAGCATGTCAAAAACAGCGCTAATATCTCTGTCGTCAGGTAGCAATGCACTTCACTTTTGGACTATAATCAATTACATGTATAGAATCATAAAAAATAAATGTAGTTTTGTCATTTGCACTTACCTTCTGCCAATCTCTGAAGTATAAATGCCATCTCTCACTCACAGCACTCCATGTCTGCTGATGATATTGCGCATAATACTAATACCTACATCAAAATCCATGTAGCTTGAGCTTTAGTATTGTGTCTAGAATCTTTTACAGCTGTTTTACTGGAGCGTAAAGACTATGACTGCACATTGTTGTGCTATTCCTTGCAACTGCATTAAAATCTGCATACAGAAAACACACAGATATATAAATGCGGAATACAAATATCTGTACACACGTATATGACAAAATATTTTTCATGCAAAGTCATCTTTTTATTTCTGATTGTTATTCTGTTTACATGCAGAGTTTAATTTATTTTTCTCACACAGGGCATTTATCGATTTTGTTTTAGCACCTATAACAATTGTTATGATATATTCATCATCATTTTGTAATAAAAGATTTGCACTTTACTCCGAGACATGTTTTACGACGCGACATGACGCCTTTACTTGTGCAAATAACTGGTAGAAGCCAAGTATAGCGCGACTACCTAAACTCTAAACTAAACGCTACATTTTAAGTCTATGCACTCTCCTATATGTCTTCCATGTACAAATGATTTCATCTTCATTTGTACTAATGCTCGAACATGCACTGTTATCAACCTACATAGATACGTATAAATACAGTATGAAAGAAGCTTCTTATTCTACACACATGAAACATCTTTGCCGAAAATGGAATTGTACCTACATGCGATTTGAAATGATTCAGATGTTTTCTCAGATTGAAACTATACCTACCTGCGGTTTTCCTTCAATCTTTAATTCATAAGAAAATAAATACGAAGAGCATCTCTCTCTCAGGTAAATAAGTAAGAGTCAGACCCGAACTTTTATGTAAAGTAAATACCCGAAGTTTCTTGTTAGTTTATATGTACGAGTTTGAAAATGCATTGACAAACACCAGGGCAAGAATTGGGACTCTTATTTACAAACGGGAAGCTCATAAAACGAAGAACGGTCATATTTCCATCTCACGTTGCCCGGAAGGTGACGTCAACTCCGCAATCTTCACTCTGCACTTGCTACCGTCCTCACTCAGTACAAGAAGTCTTGACTTGAGCCGAGTTGCGTGTTTGAGTCGTCTGTATCTTTCTATGACTGTCTACAGTCTACACTGCTGTTCCTTTGCCCTCGTTCCTTCATGTGCATGTACTTCCTCCGCACCAGAATTTCCAATCGGGAGTGACTAACCTTTCTAGTTTCTACTAAGACACTTTCCAAGAGAGAACCGACAAGAAATAGCGGAGAGAGAGAGAGAGAGCGAACGACCACCCCGTGTTCTGGATGACGTTGACTTGTATGTACACAGGAGCCGAAATACTGAAAAACAGTCGTATGTTGTACTCTGTGTGCAATGCACTACATATGTTGAAGCGGGTGTAGTGTGCAAGTCCAAGACGCAGTAGAGTAGTATAATACTCATAGGTAGTTCCAGTCTGATTCTGTACACTTGACTTCCTTACACGAACACAAAGCACAATCCAAGTCCAACTCCAACAACGTAGTATTTAGCATAATACAGGGAGAGAGTGTGAAATAATCGATATCTGTGTATGAGTCGGTTTTCGGTGCGTTTCGTTAGATTCCGAAGTTGGTGGAGCCAGGAGGAGAAGTTGTTGTACGTTGAGCTTGAAGTCGGGTTTATTGTAGAGGCTTTAGGCTGGATGGCTACTTCCCATTGACACTGCTGCCTATCCTCCTATCCTCTCCAGGTCTTGCTTGTGACAGTCAAATGATTCTGCGCTTGAAACTCTTAACTGGGAGTGACAATACAGTAGGAACAGTTGTTCATTAATTCTCTTATTAGGAACACAACTCAGCTAAATCATTATAAATTGGTGTTAATATATTTACAGTGTCATTCAAGACGGATATCCCATTTCATAATACTTCCTACAATTCGCTTACTTACTTAATCTTCACCTTTATAATCTTAATATTAGAATCTAGTAGGAATAAGTGTTGTTAAATTTACAAAATATCCTAGAGTCAATACACTAGAGATTTATTAAGAATTCGAAATGTCGTCTGTAAAGGTTGCAGTTAGAGTTCGCCCCTTCAATAACAGAGAAATCACAAATGATTCCAATTGTATTATTGACATGGAAGATTGCTCGACATGTAAGTAACATACATTTTCTTACTTTGAATATTGTAGTTTTTAAAACACTTTTATATGCAGGTAAAAATCTTGGATGCAGTTAATGGATATAATAAGCTGTATGTAAAATATTATCTCATGTTTTTGTCTGTATTATTTTTCCAGTTATTACCAATCCCAAAATGTCAGCAAATTCCAAAGACTCAACCAAAAGTTTCAATTTTGATTATTCATACTGGAGCCACACAGACGTAAGTTTGCAAATGTTTAAACTTAGCTTGTGAGAAGATTCATGTAACGCAATGGCACCTTGCTGCATAGCTTGATTGATTCTGCCTTTCTCTTACACCTAAATCACTGCCTATACAACCTGTGTGTATATAAAATAACCAGAGAACATATAGACAGGAGTCAATGAGACTGGAAGTCAAATCAATGTACATTACTTCATTCACTCAGAGAGAAAACGCCCTTCCGTGTGAATTTAGACTTGAAGTCTTGTGATGCGAAATAATGTTATTCTTAATGGAGATTTGCAATTATGAGTTACCTTGCACATAAATCCGTTCCCAGATACCTAAGGATTCTATCATTCCATACAGATAGTCGCTATACAAGCTATGTAATGTATATAGAGCAGATCAAGTCATACGCAGTTCCTCGCTCAGTTGCACCCTTTTGAGTAATTGCATTCACGTGCTGACAAGGCTGACAAGGCTGACATCAATATTATTGATTTTGAGTAATAACATCATAAACAATAGTGACATGGGTATAATAAATAATATAATTACAGCATAACTTACTACCTACTATACAGGATTACACATTGACTCATCGTCTGCACGTAAATACACTACAAATTGCACTTTTCATATAAAAACGTAAATTTATAGACTGAGAAATGGTATATTGTACATTCTTTATACATTAGAGTACTTTCTGTCAAAGATGGTGTAACTAAATGCACACAGAAAACAGATTTATTGAGTCCAAATGATTGTATTGATGTCACATAGCTTTTCTCAATAGGGCAATATGTGGACAATGACTTGCATATAAATTTCATCCTAAAATAGCAATGCTGAATAGAATATAATAGAAAAAGCCACAGGAATAATGTACATATTACATATGGTAATGTGGTTCAAAGGTACGAACAAAGTACAAACCAAAGCAATTTTTGTGTCTTTGTAGACTAAGCCAATTGGAAGGGAACGTATGTTGCACTTGAATGTTGTGCTTGTGTTAGGTATACTTTGCAGATGTTGAATTGAAATGTTATGCATAAAGGATTTAGTTCAATTCTCTTGCACTACTAGCATAGAACTACCGGATGTACACTGCACTGCGTTTTTAAGTGTACCTGACTGAATAGTTTGGCATGGTCGATATTTCTTCCACAATTTTTTAAATCGTCAAATTATTCATGGTCTCTCTCATGTCACTGCATCCACAAAACTGTTCCATATTTGTCTAAACCACGGAGATGCCAATAAAACTGTTCCAGAACTACATATTGCAATCATATTTGAATATCAAACGATTACAGTATGAAAAGAATGCACATTTTTGGAATTTTCTTACTACAGTCAAGCCCTCAAGCCAATCGTACTCTAGTACTACACATACAGTACACTTGACTTTTCCAAGCTTGGTATAATATAAATCGTTCTACGTGCGACTGCTAATCTAATATTATGCTTTTTGCAATTTGAGATGATTTTTTATTACACACGGGCATTAGTATGCATTACATCTATTCAGTTTGTACAGTTATTTGCACATTGCTATGCATTACGGATTTGGCATGTAGAACAAAGTAATTTTGGCTAGATTGCAAATTATAAAAAGTTGTATAAGTAGCTTTGGTAGAAATACATAGCAGTTCTTATTACTAGGGTGGATAATTAACTATCTGTGATCGTGATGGTAATTAGTATTCACTTGATTGTGTGTGTGTGTGTTTCAGCCCTCGGATCCAAAATTTGCTTCTCAAATTCAAGTCTACCGAGACATAGGAGAAGAAATGCTTCTACATGCTTTCGAAGGTATTGATTTTTGACACGAGAGTTCATGAAACAATATTAGTCATGTGGGCGCCGTTAATGCTCCCTGAAGGACAACTTTCTGCTCCAGAATTATGTACATAGTCAAACTTATCTTTCACTTTCGTGTTTATTATGTATAGAGTTTTCTCTATGTGAACACATAAAGAAACTATGTACATGTAAGTACAAGCAGAGAGAAAAGGAAAGATGTATCGTTCCTTTCTGTTGTGAGATAAAATGCAACAGTTGCAGCTTCTTGCAAGTATGTACTGTGTAAATCAACTATGACAGAGACATGCCAATTTCTCCCAAAGGGAATTTCTCCAATGACGTATTTTGTAAAGATGAAAGACGAGCAGTTCAAGGTCTCTTTAATATTTCAAAGTGACGATCCTACATTTACATTCCAGTCACAATCCTATTTTCAAATTATTTTTCGTCGGTTGCAATGCAATAGAAGTATACAAAAGTCCTACAAGGAACGAATAAAAGATAAAATGTCCCTTTCTGCAAATATATTCACGAGTATTGCAAAATTAATGCTGGAACAAGAATATGTGTCATCCAGGAGTATAAACGGCATAATATATCACATGCATTGAAATAGATTTATATGTATAATATTTATGTGTGTGTGTTATTGAGTACCTACCTTCAGTACCTTCCTGTGTATCTTGAGTATGTATCTTGAACACACAACATAGAATAATGTACATATGTATTCGACTACCTACAAAACCTAGAACTGAGTTAATAGCTCTAGTTTTGTGGTAGGTAGGTACTAAAATATAAATGAATACTAATAGAGAAATATACGTTAGTTTTGTAGCAGAATAGAGCAAATAAAATTTATTGGCTTTTCTCAGGCTACAATGTTTGCATATTCGCTTATGGCCAAACGGGAGCTGGAAAATCCTACACAATGATGGGGAAACAAGAAGAAGGGCAGGAAGGAATCATTCCACAAATATGTCAAGACTTGTTTAAGAAAATTTATGAGGATGATGGCGGATTGCAATTTTCAGTTGAAGTAAAGTCTTAGTTTGAGAGAATTTATGTGTAATTACATGACATGTCATCGTTTGAGTTGTTAATTACAAATTATTGTTTTAGGTAAGCTATATGGAAATATATTGTGAACGTGTTCGTGATCTCCTCAACCCTCAAAATAAGGGTAACCTCAAGGTTCGTGAACACCCTTTGCTTGGTCCGTACGTAGAAGACTTAAGCAAATTAGCGGTGACTTCTTATAAAGATGTTCATGATCTCATGGATGAAGGAAACAAAGCCAGAACAGTAGCAGCTACAAACATGAACGAAACTAGTTCCAGATCTCATGCAGTTTTCACTATCATTTTCACACAAAAACGATATGATGTGATGACTAATTTAACAGCCGAAAAGGTACAGCTATGCAATTTCATCTCTGCATAGTCATTCTACTGATTAAGTATTATGTACATTCGTTTTATCGAGTTCGAGATACGCTATTTAACCAATGTTCAGATACCGCGTGGGTGGTTTATGGTTGGTCTGGTCTCAAGTATGATGCTCAAGTATAATGTTGTGGTGTGTTTACAGGTTTCAAAAATATCATTGGTGGATTTAGCAGGGTCTGAGAGAGCTGACTCAACTGGTGCCAAAGGGACACGCTTAAAAGAGGGTGCAAATATCAATAAAAGCTTGACAACTTTAGGAAAAGTTATTTCAGCTCTAGCTGAGTGCTCTGTGAGTCATACATTATTACATTTCCAAGTCTTTCCCAGATCCTTCATTCCCTTTTATTTGTTATATAAAAATAAATGCTTAGCCATAAGTATACCTACATAATATGTATTATGTATGTATGTATAATAAAATATGTGATATACTTATGTTAAATGAAACGTGTAGGACCAGTTTCTGGTATTTGCTTAAGCCTTGTCTGACCCATTTCTGTGTATTATGATTCAGGCTTCAAAAAAGTCTTCAAAAAAGAAAACAGAATTCATTCCATATCGTGATTCAGTGCTAACATGGTTGTTAAGAGAAAGTCTTGGTGGGAATTCTAAGACTGCTATGATTGCTGCTATTAGTCCTGCAGATATAAATTATGAAGAGACTTTATCTACTTTGAGGTTAGTACTTTGTAAAGAAACTGCACATAGTATGATAGTGCCTGCATTTAAGTGTACCTCTGTGATGTTAACTAATGGAAGAAATATTTCATTTGTGATGACCCAATTTTTTGTATTATGCAGATACGCAGATCGTGCTAAGCAAATAGTGTGCAAAGCTGTTGTGAATGAGGATGCAAATGCGAAGCTTATAAGGGAATTGAAGGATGAAATACGGAGACTCAAAGAACTTCTTAAGCAAGAAGGAATTTTGGTTGCTAATGAAGAAAACATGATGATAACCGAAAACGGTGAGCTAAACACAGGGAATGTAGAAGCGGAGAGGACTGCTAACCATAATGCCCCTGTCACAGTCGCAGTAGCAGGTGGGCCGCCTAGACGGGGAATGAATAGCACAAGCAGCATCGCTGAAGACGCTGTGGATCAGCTGCATGCTAACGAAAAACTTATTGCTGGTAAATTCAATTTATTATTTCCACCTGGCAATTTATCCTCATAAATGCATAAAATGCTTTATATGCACCTAAAATGTTGAACTTTTTCAGAATTGAATGAGACATGGGAGGATAAGCTAAAACGAACGGAGCAAATTCGATTGCAACGTGAAGCGGTTTTTGCAGAAATGGGAGTAGCTGTGAAAGAAGACGGGTGCACTGTCGGAGTATTTAGTCCTAAAAAGACACCGCATTTAGTCAACTTGAACGAAGATCCATTTATGTCTGAGTGTTTGCTGTATTATATAAAAGATGGAATTACACGCGTCGGTTCTGCTGATTCAGATGTGGCTCAGGTTGGAAATTTCTGCATACACAAACACACAATGCTCGAACCTATCTGTATTCTATGACTATTCAAATTCCAAATAGAAATGCATTTTATTTATCCGGGACAAATCTAAAAATGAAAATTTTTTCATGCATTTATTAGGATATACAACTTTACGGATCATTCATTCAAGATCAGCACTGCTTTTTTGAAAACAATGAAAACGTTGTCCGTCTCATTCCATCCGAAGGAGCATTGTGCTATGTCAACGGAAGACAAATTACCGAAGCCATCGAATTATTGACTGGTTCAAGGGTAATTCTTGGAAAAAATCATGTTTTTCGTTTTAACAACCCAAGCCAACCCGTTTGCGTTGGGCGGAGACCTCAAGATGACGCAGAAGGGAATTCAGAGGAAGGAATTTTATCGGATTGGAACTATGCTCAAATTGAGTTGCTTGAGAAGCAAGGTAATTAAAAATTTAATGTATTTACGTGAATGATTCGATTCGGGATGTTGAGTAAGCGATGACGTTAGTAATTCTGACATTTGCTTGAAACAGGAATCGATTTAAAAGTGGAAATGGAGAAGCGATTGATGACATTGGAGGAACAATTCAAGAAGGAGAAACAGGAAGCAGATAACGCGTTTGAGCAACAAAGAAAGGTACGTCAACCGAATGTCAAACTGAAGTTTTTGAATTTTCCAGTCAAGAATTATATGTTAACGCAAATTGTGTGTACTATAACATTGTAGACATATGAAGCCCGTATCGATGCGCTACAAAAGCAAGTAGAAGAGCAGTCTATGACAATGTCGATGTACAGCTCCATAACTGGGTCAAGTACAATGGAGGATTCCAAAATATTCCAAAGTTCGTTTATGGAGCATGATGACGAGGATAACATTTTCGGTTGTAATGAAGTTACCCTAATTGTTGCCTATCAACCAACGTCCCAGTTCCTTTTGAATTGAGTTAGCTCTCCTACTAATTACGTGGGTTGCTAAACTATGAATGTGTTTGTCTTGCAGTGAACCCCGTCGTGGAAGTGGCCAATTGGACCGAGGCTGAGTACAACTTAGCACTTAAAACATTTAGAAAGTGGAAGTCTCACCGCTTTACTTCTTTACGAGATGATTTGTGGGGCAATGCAGTTTTTCTAAAAGAAGCCAATGCAATTTCTGTCGAATTAAAAAAGAAGGTGAGTGTGACAGATCTTGAAGTGCAGAGTGCAACATCTTACCACATTACAAATTACAGTATCTGTAATTATATTATGTGAATTCCTTCCATTAACGAGTATAAAAAACTTTTTCTCTTAAGATACCTATACCAATAAACCAGTCAATCACACGCCCACCTTATTGACGTGTTCCATCAAATTAAATTATTTGCAACAGTATCTGTATATTTGGTCTAATGCATCATTGATGAATTTACTCCGTTGTGACAGGTTCAATTCCAGTTCACTTTACTCACCGACACGTTATATTCGCCTTTGCCAATAGAGTTTTCTACATCTTTAATGAATGGTTGTTACCCTGAAGATGAACCATCTTCCATAGGTATGTGCAAAACTATAGTAGCAGTTGAAGTTCAGGATATGAAAAACGGAGCAGTGCATTACTGGACTCTGGAGAAACTACGGTAATTAATTCAATATTTGCATTTCATAGTCAGTGAATTAAACTGATTCAATTATCTATAGGTTTGTATGTATTGTACCATATTTCTCTGCTTTTGTATTTGTTCGTTGTGTTGTATTCTATTCTGTTGTGATTATTTTAAATGTATTGTCGTTTAAAACTCTTAGCACACATTACCATTACCTACCTTTCATTTAGTGCTACAGATATAGTGCCTAGAATATTAGCACATTCATTATATTAGAGAAATACAATTAAAGATACATAGTAGCTACTTTCTATTTTCCAGTTGTAATACCCAAATATGAACGTGGGTTATTACATCTGAAATCTAGGAAACCAAAACCTCGTCATTTAACCAACACATCGATATAGCCAGTTCATAAGACAGAACTACCAGTTATTTACTTCACCATATTCCACCTCAGCTAGTCAAATTTTAAACAGGTGCTTCTACAAATGCATAATGCATACTAATACCACAAAGCACACGTACTTATTTATACCTACTTACTGTTCCAGTAAGTTATATTGTACCTGCAGTAAAGTATAGCTATGAAAATACCTAAATGCGATCTAAACTGCAAATTACACTCATAGCTTATTGCAGACAAGCCACAAGCACAGACACACATAGTAAATAGGTCCTTAAATACGGGAAAAGCATAAAAAATACAGGAGTTAGTTGGAAAATACGATAGGTACTACTTATCGTACTCACCACCAACTACTACAAATATTCATTACACTTCAGACATAAAAAGACTGGAGAATCCTTTTTTATCTTGTGAATTGCAAATACTTTAAGCTTTGATCTCCATGTACACAAATCAATGTCTACACTAAAACTATTCTTAACTTTATCAATCTCTCTGCTTCAAGCTTTGATTTGGTGTCTACAATTCGTTCGTACATCTGTTTCTATTTAAATGTCAATCGGTTTTCTTTCTCTCGCAAGTACAGAAATCTCAGTTCAGTGTCAATAGCCAATTTAAAACTTGACTATTGTTTGTAATTGTAGACACCGAGTCGAGCTGATGCGGGAAGGCATGATGATGATGATTAATGGTGGAGATGATGCAGAGCAGCAAGTTGGACAAGAGGATGCTTATAGTTTTAATTGGCTCAGGTTATTATTGCAACACAGTGATACTGCTTTCATAGAATTTTAAAAAAATACCTAGCAATTGTTGCTAATTGTATTGTGTAGTCAGAGAATGCGTGCACAATAATGGCTGATTTTGGTGGCTGTGTTGCATGCGACTTAAAAAGGCAAGGGTCATTATAACCTTTGAATGAATTGCTATTAGACACCGATTGGAGCTGATGAGGGAGATGTACCAAAATTCTGCAGATGAGATTTCGCCAACATCTCCAACGGTTTCATCTCAGTATGCGTCTGCCAACCCGAACAGTAACTGCGACCCGTTTTACGATCGTTTTCCATGGTTTCGTCTTATTGGGCGATCTTACATATATCTGTCTAATCTTATCTACCCGGTGTCTCTGCACCACAATCCAGTTCCCATTGTAAATGAACACGGCGATGTAAAAGGCTTTTTGAATATTATCATCCAAGCTAGTACTTCAGGGGATGAATTTCCAGATGCTATTAATTCGGGTTTGGTGGTCAAACAAAGTGCGAGAATTCATTTTGAAGAGACCGATGTTGACTATGACAATCAAATCGAGCAATCACAAGCGGGCAACAAAGAGAATAATGAACTACTTACTTTGCAGCAAGAAAATCTCTACCACCTTCAAATTGGAAAGGATTTCAACTTCAGAATCATTGTCGGGAAGGCCAGCGGGGTTGAACAAGAATATTCGGATGTATTCGTTCAATTCAAGTAAGTTCTATAGCGTTTTTATACACAAACCAACTTTCTCTTATGACTTTCCCACAAGTGAAAATAAATGCTTTCACAACTTTCTCCTGACCTTATAACATTTGAAGGTGAAAGTGTAAAAAATATCATCTTGCATAGCCGTATACAGAAGGAGTAAAACGGACAATGGCCCTCCCTTTTGAAATCCCAAAGCCCTGAAAGGGCAAAAATTGATACATTTTACAATAATTTTGGCAGAAATTTGCATAAAATTGGAATTGGTTTGGTTTGTTTTTAGATTTTTGCATCACACTGACGAAACGTTTTCCACAGAACCGATAAAAAATCCAGGAAAAGGGATTCCAATAAATTTTTCTTATAATCAAAATGCAAGTTTCCTTCTTTCACTAAGAAATAGCCATAGGTACCTAACATTAAAGAAACAAAGCGACTAAATTTTGTATTTGGATAATTGCAGATAACCGTTACGGTGACTTCTTCATTCATCGAGTACCTCAAGTCTCAACCTGTAATGTTTGAAATCTTTGGACATTACCAGCAGCATCCTCTTCACAAAGACTCGAAGCAAGATTTTATTAATTGGTAAGTTGTTCCTTAGATTAGAGCCTCAATGTTATACATGCATTAGTTTTGTATTATACAGTCTCCCTATCATAATGTAATTAGTGTTGTAATGGAGTACAACAACTGTGCGATAAAAGCTCGCTACAAGAGAAGAAAGTTATGTGAAGCTTAGCGTAAGTTCTGTACTAACTTTATTGTTTGAGCAGTCCACCGTCATACCGAAATCCTCCTCGTCGATTGCAGCAGCTTCCGCCTATACCGATTTCTGCTCCAGTAAGATCCACTCGCTTTCCCCTAGCGGCCACGAATACTGCAGCTGCAATGCTCTCTCCATCTTCTTCTCTCTCTACATCCCACGTTGCAAAGAAGCTGGAACTCCTCGTTTGGTTTGAAATATGCGAGTTGGCTCCTAATGGAGAGTACGTGCCGTGTGTTGTGAACCATGGTGATCATTTGCCATGTCGTGGAATATTTATTCTGCACCAAGGAATACAGCGCAGGATTCGAGTTACCATAGTCCATGAAACAGATGAAGATGTCAAATGGAGAGACGTCCGAGAGGTTTTGGTCGGTAAGTATTTGCTCAGCTTGACACAAGTCATTTTTACGTATCTTGCTTACTTTCTCCAGTACTTCAAACTCGTGTAGTATACTTGTAGGTATCTTATGTACTAATACCGACATACATTTCAATTAAATGACTCATTTTGTTACAATATCCAAGATATGAATTGCGTCAAGACAGATAGGTAATATATTTTATGACGCAGATCTACAAATACACACAACAACACACATGATAACAAAATTAGTTTTACCTATATGTGTGTATAATGTACATCTAGGTCGTATACGAACAACACCGGAGTCCAATGCAGAGCGAAACCACTTCGATGACGAAGAAGAGGATGAAAACGTATTAAGTTTAGGACTGTTCCCAGGGGAGTATTTGGAATGCTTGGGCGAAGACAGATCATTATTTCGATTCGAAGGAGCATGGGATTCAAGCTTGCACAACTCTCCCTTGCTGAATAGGTCAACACCTTCTGGGGAACATGTTTTCTTGACTATTTCTGCTTATCTCGACGTGAGTCTAACGATATATTGACAGTATGACGTCAATGACTCTGTAAAACCACATTTATTGTGGTTTATTGCTTTTTGGGTTCTATTGTTCACGTGCTTTCATTCTTTCTTATTGAGTGTTTTATTAAGGGATTTATCCATTTCTTATTTACTTTACATTCAATATCAGTTGGAGTCTTGTGGTCAACCCGCTATTGTCACAAAGGATTTGTGCATCATAATTCATGGAAGATCTGGAGCACGATCTTTAAAACAATTCTTTTCATCTCAAAGCAAGAACCCGGCAGATGCCAATCGACTAACTGGATTATATGACCTAGTCTTGAAACGCGCAAATGATATTGGTACGTTTTATATTCTAAGACTATATACAAGGTTTAACTTTAAGGAAACTTTCGTCTCCTGGACAAAGTTGGTGTATTTTTATGAAACTTTAACTGAATGGCCGTAGGGACTCATCGAAACTCACGTCGCATTCGTCGGGTCTTGGATACAAGCTCAGCTTACGTGAGAGGTGAAGAAAACTTGAGCGGTTGGCGTCCTAGAGGAGATTCGCTGATTTTTGACCATCAATGGGAGTTGGAGAAAATTCGTCGCCTGGAGGAAGTGGAGAAAGTACGACACGCCCTTTTACTCAGGGATGCTCTTGGACCTGCTACAGATGTGTTGGGGCATGGTGTCAATGGCAGTGCTGTAACAATGATAAGAAGTTCTTGTACAAGCAAAGAAGAAAAAGTAAAAAAAGAGAAAAATTGTCTTTTTTGCCAATTGCTAAAAGCTTGGATAAAAAATAACTTGTTCCTTTGTAGGAGGTGTGCAATTTGGCTGCAAAAGAAGGCAGGGGCCGTAACCCTGCAACTCATCAACCCAAAACTTCAACGTCGAGCGACACAGACACTCCTCTCTCTCAACGAGAGCGAGATTTGTTACTGAAGTTTGTGAGACTTTTACAGGGAAAAGTTTCCTTTCACAATGTAAGCTTTAGGGAGACAATGACAAAACATACTCCGCAAATACATAAAAAACTGCACCGTGAAGAGAATAAAAAAATCTTAATCACATTTTACACTTTTTTCACAGGAACCCGATTTACTCTTAAATCTGGTTTCTCCTACTGGAGGTGAGGGAAAAGAAAATTCGATTGCTGGACAACAGTCCATGACACCATCTCCTTCAACTGAGTACAGTTTTAATTCACTTACAATTTATGTATAACCTTAAATAAACTCGCGCTATTGTATTGCTAACTTATCGAACTGCCTGTCTAATTTTTAGAAATCTGCCTCAAAATTCTACAGAACGCCCCCGTTCTTTAATTCTTACTGGATCATTGTTACCCAATATGTTGTTGCAACCAACCCCGACAGTCAATGCAAGCAGAACAAGCCCTTCGTCTCCCACGAAGGACTTTTACATGTACATTCCTGAGATAGAAGAGATTCGTATTAGTCCTGTAATTTCTCGCAGGGGTTATCTTCATGTTAGTGATGACCGCAGGGGCGTTTGGAGACGGCGATGGATTGTAAATTATAAATCAACATTACTTTAAATTGACATGACAGTCTTATGAAAACTAATAAAATGACCCATGTAAATCTTTAATTTGCTATTTAGGTTGTTCGTCGACCGTATGTATTCTTATTTAGGGATGAGAAAGATCCTGTTGAGAGAAATGTGATAAATCTGGCAAACTCACAAGTAGTCTATGATCCGGATGCTGAGGGTCCACTGTCTGGTCTATTCACGTACGTTCCTAACACAGAATTAAATATTAAAATCATTGATAAAAACATTAATTCTGTATGTTTAATGAGAATTTTTGCTCATATTTCAAATCTTTAAAACATTTTAGCGTGCTGACAAAGGAGAGGACTTACACTTTACAGCCACCTCAAGATAAAGATGTACAAGACTGGTTATATGCTATAAATCCTTTGTTAGCTGGTCAGATAAGGTGCGTAGATGTAAAAAAATCAAAATATCTTCAACAAAGCAGCTGGTGCAAAAGTTTTTTAATCGTTTTTGTTTTGTGAATGCAGATCTCGCATGTCATTGCAGAAAACCGTCGAAAAGCCCATGAGACCACAATTATCTCAAGACGCGTCACAATCACAGCTACCACAACCGCAAGCGGATTAACAAAAAAGTACATAATGAAAGCTACGCATTGAGCAAATAACGTTCGTGTATTCTCCAAATGATTGTTCGTTTGCGCTTGGGCTATATTTTGATGTCCTTATGACCTTTTGCAATCTTACGAATTCCACAATCAAGAATAATTTTAGTCCAGATCAGACTCTTGTATAAAAACCGTGCTAACTGATACAATTATGACGGAAACTATTTTATTTTTTGTGAAAGCTACTTATAACGCTTACCATAAGTAAGCTACTACTTAAATAATTAATATGAATCTGATTATGCTTAGATTTGTTTAGGTGCATATTGATAATATATATTATGAAAATAAAATTTTCGCCATGCCTCAATGCATTCTGTTGTAGCTGGTATCAAAATTTATTCCTGAACTTAAAACTACGTTACAGAATTCAAATAACGTTTCAAAACCAATTTTATCAATTTCCTATTCAAATCATTGTAGTGAGGTATTTAATTCATTTTACAGCTATTTTGTTGTTTAATCAAATTCATAGAGTCCTTATTTGCAATAATAATCTCTTGACAGAAGCTTATAAGCTTTCCAATGTTTTTTCATCTTTGCGTTTCCCCATAAATTCACCGGTAATTTGAGCAAAACGCATCCCAAGTGAAGTGTTCATATCACTAAATAACAAAGGATTTGCTAATTTCAACAGCCAATCCGAACTAGGCGACTCAAAAAAAACTTCAGAGAGATATTTCCCCACGTTAGTGATCGCCTGCGATTAAGTTGTCATTATAAGTTAGAAAGAAAAGTTCATGTTTATTATCACTTAAATGGGATATAGCATTTATTACCTTTGGTTGATGAATACAAATGCTGGGGAGATCTCGAACGAAGCCTTTCACTAAAGCTTGGATGAGACCATCTAATTGGACAAAATTGTATTTTAATAGGAAACGAACCATAGCTCCAGTTTCAGTTTGCTGAAACTCGTCCGACTCGCAACATATTTGTCTGGATAGTTCTTCCACGAAAATGTATATATTGTCTCCTACTTGTGCATGAAATTCAGTCATGCGAAAATTATAAATTCAATCCATTGATATCTAATAAAAATACTGATGCCGTCAATAAAATTAATAAGGATTGTACCTCCGAAGCGACTTCTTATCCAGAACACTGTTTCACCCAATTTTTCATTCTTTTTACGCTCTTTGAAACCCTCAAGGAAGCTTTTAACAGTTGCACGTACATCCATTGAACTTATGTCGCCACTCCATGATTGAGCAATCTCTCCATTATATTCTGCCTTCGAACTGTCTTGCTCTTCCGAAAGAATGGGGAAATTCACATTTTGCAGTAATCTGGGACCATTCAATTGAAATGGATTGAAACTGGGAGGAATTAATGCTTCAGGCGATGTATACTTAGATTGGCGGTGCGAAACATTGGTATTAGGACTGGAAGAATTCTCCTTTGCAAGTTCTTCGAAACGTAAAAAACGAGGTTTCTTTGCTTGGTGAAGTGTAACTTCTGACTTTGAGTCCATAATTTTTGGTAAACATTCCATCACTGGAGGCGGTGGTACCATCATTGGCCAAGCAATGGGAACGTTTGGCAATGGCTTATAATACATTTCGCCAATACTTAATCCATTCATATCTCCAACAATGTTCCTATATTTCCATGATCGTTCTCGTTTGAAATTCTTAAGGCTGCCGTCGTCGTTAAGTATCTCAACATGGCTTGGTTCAGGCTTCATTGAAATTTCTGGCTTCTAAACAATAAAAATATTAAAACATTATTTACAAAATGAAACAAAAACACCAAGAAATCAAAATCTTCCTACAACTACCTTTTTATCTGTATTATCTTTAAACAAATCTGGAATTAAGATTTCCAGTCTTTTACGACTCTGTTGCAGCCTTTCTATTTTGAGAAGTGCATCTCTATCATACTTTATAATTTCTTTCTTCGCGATTTCCTCAACAATTTCACTGTCATTATGTTCTGAATGTTTTTGTCTCTGTTGATCCATTTCCTCCGAAAAGTGTCGTTTCTGTTGCTCCATTGCCTCCGAGTGTTGTTGTCGCTGTTGCTCTATTTCCTCCGAGTGTTGTTGTCGCTGTTGCTCTATTTCCTCCAAATATTGTCGCTGCTGTTGCTCCATCGCCTCCGAGTGTTGTTGTCGTCGTTCCTCCATTTCCTCCGAATATTGTCGCTGCTGTTGCTTCATTGCATCCGAGTGTTGTTGTCGCTGTAGATCCATTTCCTCCGTATATTGTCGCTGCTTTTGCTGCATTGCCTCCGAGTGTTGCTGTCGCTGTAGCTCCATTTCCTCCGAATATTGTCGCTGCTGTTGCTCCATTGCCTCCGAGTGTTGTTGTCGCTGTTCTTCCATTTCCACCAAATATTTTTCTTGTTGTTGCTCCATTGCCACCGAATGTTGTTGCCGCTGTTGTACAGCTTGAGAAATATCAACTTTACTTGACACTTCCGGTGTCGCTTTTGACATTATTATTATGCCTAAATCCAAAAACCACTATTGACTATATCGCCTACTTCCCCCTAAATGCAGTTTGATATCAATCCGACTGATTGATTGATGGTTGACACTCTAGATACTCAAATCAAACTCTCCACATTA
>JAQFYB010001437.1:0-32628 GCA_034694085.1 Pogonognathellus longicornis | reverse complement strand
TCTCCGTATTATTACGTATATTTCCATATTTCCTGGACCAGATACGCTTACGTTCCTGGAAATGCCAACCCTGATTACAATACAATGGCACGAACAAAGAAATTTCATGAACAGCTAAATTCTGATATGTAACGTTTATACATAGACAATGAGAGCGTCAACATTAACATTACATTTATCATTTCATATGTATTGCAATTTAGCCGTTCAGAATAGAGTTGTGTTATTCTAGAGTCGTGTTGTTGTGAGCGTGTTGTTTCACAAAGGTCTTTGTTCACAAACGTTACTTTTATTCGTGCAGCACGACTAATATTCTATAAACATCATTCCTTTGTTCGTAAACGTTATAAGTCAGCATTTAGACTCTGTTAAAAATTACATTAAATAAATAATAATACGTTTGAATGAAGTACTACATCACTGGCGTAGCCAGGAGGTGGGCTAGGGGCGTTTACCCCTCCGCAAATCCCAATGAGTTGTTTTACTGTAAAAGTACACAAAATGGCGAATATTTTTGCGCCTCAAGTTGATTTCGGTCCAAATTAGCTCATTTTTTTTGCGCTACGCTCGATAATAAACACATACATAACTGATAGTGATAACTAAACATTTATGAAGTATGTATATAAATATAAAATATTATTATCAAATCATATTATAATCTTCATCTCTTGCTGAGCTACTAATAATATTTATTACTACTCAGATTTTCACAAAGTCTGAGTATCTCTGAACAAATGATTTTAACTGTATAACATTTCATAATAATATTAAGACGCTAAAAACAATTGTCGATCATTTATTCAATGGCTATTGAAATTTTGAAAGATTCAACCTTGACTTGAACGACGCAAATAATTGTTCTATGGCCAGCTTTTAGATGTTTTCCCCTGGTTTGTAGCTGCGTAATGCTTGTGAGGGCTTTCAAATCTGAAACTTCGTCATTGGAATCTGCATCTGAGGTATTAGCGAAAGGTGGAAGTTCTGGAATTGGGAGGACTGTCAATAAATTGATGAGGTGAGAAAGACGGAACTCTGTCATTTCAATATCCACCATTGACAAAGTTAACATTATCTTCACTTGAGGAAAACGATGATCGTCGGTGACAACACATTGGTCAATTTTCGCTTGCACTTCTCCCGATTTCACAAGTTGTTTGTTTGTGCCGTCCACTTTGATGTACACTTTAAATTCCTTCAATTCAATAACAAAGGATTCGTAGTAGGGCTGCATATCTGTTGAATGAACCCTCTGAGTTTTCAAGGTTAATGTTTTCGGCCCTCGCCGATTTTGGTCTAACAAAACTGGCTTTGTGTAGAAGTTAACAGAGCCCAATTGAATGACAAGAATTACCCGGGCTCTACGTATTTCTCCATTTTGCGGGATAATGATATTCGGGGCAGTCAAATTCAAGCTAATGTCGATCTTTCCTCTGTTCTCAATAATGTGCTGAAGACCTGCCCTCGAGTATGCCTTCCATTCGATCAATTTCTTCGCAGCTTTCACCTGCAGTATATTCATGGCAATATCGCTAGGAATACTGAAACAGTTCAGAAGTTCTTGGATTGTTTTCCAATTGTACACAACTTCCAATGGCAGTCCTTTGATTTTAACTATCTGATCAAAGTTGGACTCCAAAGGGAAACGTTCATATCCGATCTCAAAAAAGTTTCTAGTCTGTCTGCATCGAATTATTTTGGCCTTGCTATTCAATCCTAGAACTTCTATGCTTCCCAACAAACATTTCAGAGATAATCCAGAATTGACGGGTCGTAAGGAAACTCTAAACGACAAATGCAATGGTTTATATGCATACATTTATTATTACAACAGTATGTCTATTATATTTAGAACAAAATATTTTACAGTATTTTAAATTTTTTGATTTCCACAGTTAGAATGTTGTCATTTCGTTTATCCTGCACTACTTTTGCAACAATTTTGAGGTGATTCAAATTAAACTCTAGCTCCAGTTCGACATATTCTGGTGGATAGCTGACCGGAACAGAGGACTCACTGTAACCGATGGCGTCGAACAAATTAGACTTTTCTTCTTTGCTCATTTCGTGGACGAGAAACTGAAGAGTATCTTCAGACTGACTTGCACCCGAGGACCAAAACCAACTGGCGAACCATCCAACACTCGAAACATTATCTCGCTGGGCTTTCTTCTGCAGAGTGATGGTCACTTGGTTCCTCACGAGAATTATATTAAAAGCGTCAAGCGAATTCTCTAACTCAGTCACCTTATCTGTCACATCGACTGGAACTGTTTTTGCAGACAACTTTTTGCACAAAAACTAAAATCAGATATAATTCAGAATTACGGCAATTAGCAAACTAAAGGACTGCATTGCTTTTTGAGACCCTAGTGTAATTGAATTCTTTACATCATGGTAGTCTTTACACATTTGTCTATGTTCTTTTATCTGTGACCATTTCCAATGTGATCGTCTACGACGAATGCTTTCAACAGTGCAATCATAAGCAAATCTCCACCTAATTTTTAAGTTAAAAAAATCAAAATTATGACCATTTATTTGTATATCACAGGTATTGTAAAGGACAAAAGTAGTCGGGTATTGAAACTCGCCAGGTTATGAAATTTCGTTTGTATGTAGCAACAGCAGGTCTGAATTTCTTCCATTTTTGTTGTCGATACACGCTGTCGAGTTTGTCAAGCAGATACAGAGCATCTTGAAACTGCTGACTCATTAAGGTAATTCCTAATTCTCCGACAATTGTTGACTCAACAGTTACCATTGGCACAGAGAAGGGTTTTGGTTTTATTAACTCTGGACTTGGAGTTAGTTTCAATTTCGTTTGAACAGTCAGAGGACCGAAAACTATAGCACAGCAATATCGACAAAATTAACTTTAGTTATGATTATTATGTTTCTACCAGTTGGTTTTATAATACATAAAATAAAGGTCGTATCTAAGCTGGGGCACTATGAGCCGTAGTAATGATTCCGGAAAAGGGTTATTTAAAAAACTATTGCGTGTGTTTCTTTGCCACCAAAAAACCGCTTGTCCCCCATTTCTAAATCCTAGATACGCTCATGAATACCTTTAGATAATGACTTTAGATGATCATACCGTATTGTAGTTTAGGATTGGGCGAGTTAATAATATTATGAAGACTCGTACAACGATCTTGCTCGTAAAGATACTTTTTGCACACTTCCTCAGAATCCGAGTCCCAATAAACTGCAAATCCATCGATTGTAGCTAACTGAAATAAAGTATAGATGGGACTGCCAATGACTACTGCAATAATTGGAATATTTCTGCGGGGAAAGGTGTAAGTGTGAAAACGAAACACCTTTACCTTATAGTGTGTCAAGGCATGATCTGATATAAATCCTGGATGCCAATTCTCATCTGTGGTCTCCACAGATATCTTTTTAAGAATCACCCCAACCGAAAATGTTTTTACTTTCTTAGAGTTGGGTCGACTGCTTCCACAATCTTCGTATCGTACATGAATCATTGAGATTTTCACCTGAATATTGTTGATCAAGTAAAGAAGTAGTTTTTCAAAGTAGGACCGACTGTCTTGAGGATCTAGAATTAGGTACCGGTATTTCGTATTTAATTTTAATAGAGGTTTGCCTGAATATATTTATGTAAGTTCTAATGTTCTGGTTAACGATCTAACAATAAGTACCTAGTTGATGAAAATAGAAATGAGAAAAAACTATATACGATTGAGATAAAATATCTTTAGTATGCTCCATGTCCTTATTGTTATTGTTACCCGCTGAAAAATTGTCACTCTCTTTGAGTCTTTGAGCAGCTTGAACCCCTTCGACTATCTTCATTTTCAACTCCTGTTGTAATTTCTGTAGCAGCCCCTCATCTATTTCAACTGCAGTTCCAGGTATAACCAAAATGTACAGTTCTTCCAGAGAAATTTCGATGGGGGTTGTGAAAATAGCTGTCCAAGGAAGTTTGAGTACCAGACTTCCTAAGAAAAATGTCTATAGTTTTTAAAAAATAATTCTGTATGAAAATTAAGAGTATTTCAAAACTTTACCACAAACTCCTGTAGCAATCTTGAAAGGCAGCCCCAATCCTTCCAGCAAGTTGCTTTTCAATCGCAAATTTTTAAATGCTGCTTCGCCTGCGAATAACAGTAAAGATAGTTACACATCAAAAAGATATATTCACAGTTTTCCGAGTATTATTGTGAAACAGATACTTAAAAACGTGTCTGTTGTTTGAAGGCTACACATTTTCATGATTGAAATGATACCTTTCCATAAGGACACATTGAGCTGAGATGTATCAAAATTCTCAAAGTAATCAGCAAGCAATCGATTGAGATAATCTACAATAAGATCAGTTATCATCCTCAAATGCAATTTTCTCTTTTAAATCTTTGGCTTAAGATGTTGCAACGGGAGCCGTGTTCATCAAAGTATCCGTGTATCTCTTAAGCTCTAATTCAGCATTAACCGAAACAAAAAGGCACTATCATATTACATTTTGGATTGATTTGTGTTGTCAAAGAAATACATATTCAAAGCATTATAAGGTGCATTCTAAGGTATTTAAAGATCACCAAACCCATAGATGGGGTTTCTTTTATACATTTGTACATACTTACGAATAGGGGGGGGGGGGTAATTCATTTATTCATGAAAAACTGACAGTACACTAAATGCTTGTAGCTTATAGTAAAGTAGACTAAAGACAGTAAAAACAAAAAAGATGAAGATAATTTAATAATAATCTAGATTTACAAATATTTAGAGAAGATAATACAGGAATTCTGCTATATAATCATTGCTTATATCTTATATCAATTGTAGTTATATAAGTGGTTATGTAGTACAGGCGCGTAGCCAAGGGGGTTCACAGGGTGCACGTGCACCCCCCAGAATCCATATATTGTCTAAAAAAAGTAGATAATTATGCCAGGAAAATTCAAAAACTCGGAAAAAATTCGGCGCTATGCGCGATTTTGAAGTCTGTTTTCACCCAATTAACTCCATTACAATGTGCTATTATGGATTCATATTCGAATTTACCCTTACAGAAATCAATTTTGTAAACAACTCTGCTCTGCACCCCCCAACTTGTATTCCTGGCTACGCGCCTGATGTAGTATATACATTACAAATACTGTATACAATACAGGAACCCTTCAAAATGCTAATAACAAATTTTTGACTCATATCTTTTGACAATCCAAATATTTTTTTTAAATCGTTGAAAAAAGTAATTGTTCCACGAGTTCCCACTATAAGTCCAATTACTTCTGTGTATGTTAGGTTCTAGGTTGTATTTTGAAGTTAAATAAATAAAGAATGCACTCCTCATAGATTAACTTTTTATTCTTGCCAGCCTCAACTGGTTGTTGTCCTTCCCATACATATACACCATAGTCTTTAGAACTATTTAAACTCATTTGCAATAAGGTACGAACTGTATTATGACGAACATTTCTGAGTAAAGAACATGTTGACAACAAGAACATGTACTTATTTAAGCGATTCTGATTTTTCATTCAGTTACAATTCATTTTGAAACTGCATTAACTTTTTTAGCCTACATATAAGGTTTTTTGATGATCATTTTGCATGGAAACTGTAATTGTATAGCATGCAAATATTTATTGGTGACGCGGAATCATTAATGCATTTTATTGCGTATTAAATAACTCACAAATTATTTTGAAATGGTTACGATTGAACGGTAATATTTATTACATGCCTATTATTATTAATTATGTTAACAACAAAACGAAAATGGTGTACTCTGTTTGATTTGAGGTATATATAAATGAGTGGACAAATGGGAGTCAGAATTCCCAATGAGTAAAAGTGTTTTATTAATAAACAACATTCAATCACGTTAATTGATTATTTATTGATTTTGATGGAATTCGTTAGCTAAGAACACACATAATTTCTTGTAAACTATTAAAATGAAATATTAGTATATGCACTAACTAATATTACAGATTAAACACGCTGGGCGGTAATGATTATGAAGATCCTTTAAAGTGTATCGAAGAGTAATTAATACTCGTTAATAATAGTCGTAGCCGTATCCGTATTCGTATTCGTATCCATAATTGTAGTATCCTAATCCGGGAAATAATTGAGACAAAAAGAACTTTCCCTGTGGTTTGGGGGTATCCGTTTGTCCGTCTTTTCCATTTTCTTCTGGAACCGAAGGGTCCTCGAAGTCGATGTCCATAATGATTTCTGATGCGTCAACTGGATCTGCATTGTTGTCTTGACTTGGAATTGGAAGAGGAGACACATGTTCATGTCCTTGTACTTCTGATAGCAATACAATGAGAGTGGCGATTGATACAGCTACCCGAATGTACAACATCTTATTCCTGATTATCCTGATCCTGTTTAGCAATAGGTTGGCGCAATATGAATTCTCAACAGGTAGCCTGTATTTCAATTCTGTAGCAATAAATTTAGAGCCCACGATATTTTTATAAGTCCTCTGGTGACTCAAGCACAGCGAGCAACAGTGATTTTGAAAATATGCTAACTTCTTGTTTTATACAGAAGTTGAACTTTTGTTGTATATCATTAGTCAAGCCTGGGCGAAATATTTTGGAAAAGTGACAAAATGTATTTTATTTCGGAGAAAACGAATCCTAAAGTATTTTGTATTTTAGGTACTAATTATATATTTTCGGATCTCATGGACTATTCTGTATTTCGTGCCCCATTGCACAAATCGCTGTTCTAAATATTATAAGTGTGCAGTTGGTTGAACTATAATCCTTTGCTGGTACATTTAAATTAGTACATTCTGGTATGTACCACTAATAAATATAAAATAGTGATTGTTGGCCAATGCTGTTTTTTGAAATATATTTAAAACATTTTGAATTTTGGTACGTACGTATTTTGTTTATTTTTGTTTTTAAGACAGTTTAGAAATTGTTAACATTTAATATTATCCATTTTTGGAGGAAAGACGTTATATCGAATTGTATTTTGAGAAGTATTTTGCCCAGTCTTGATATTAGCGAAACAAATGGTGATCCTGACTTATTTAATTTGTATTGGTATTTCCATGAAATTTTGAATTACAATAAAGTAATATAGCTCTGATTCCCTCTAGTAACTTGCAACTAACAAAATGTTCATTTACGCATAATCAATCATTACAGTTTATTGTTATTCTTTGAGGTTTACCTTGAATTTATAGCACAAATGCATGTAGCACACATGTAGTGCTTGTTTAACACATGTTATGTGAATGTGTGATTAATTTAAGCAAAAATTGAATGTGTGAGACTTTTTTTACTTCAATCCACAGAGCTAGAATTTGTTTATTTATTCTTCCTTGGTAAAGCAATTTATTTAGGAAATATCATTATAATATCATTTTTGCATCGATCACTAAAAGTATCACTATTATCGTAGCGTACGCTATTATCAATTATAGGTGGCTACTTTTATTATGCTTACACAAATACATAATTATTATAGGTCCTTGATTCTATATATGTACTATAAATGTACAATAAATTATTCCAATAAAGCATTTCATATTTAATGTATCTGCATCATTCACTCATTTCTAAAGTGCGCAGTGCTAATGCAGTACATGAATGTGTCGTGAAAGTTATTATAATGTAGCACCCAAAAGGTACAATAAGTAAAAACAGTAAAAATTAAAAATGCATTAGCTATGTCAGGGCACGTAGATATAATAGGTGCCTATATCTACCTTATACTACGGTGTGCATTATTATACTATAATAATACGAATTCAGCAAAAGTTTAAGTTCAGGGTCAGCATTTTGTGAGTGCAAATGATATGCCTTTGTGTTATCTGCTCTGTATTGAATTATCTATATACATCAATATTATTTTATTTTATTAAGTAGCGGAAGTTACTTTATAGAAATGATTTGTTTGTCTGCCCAACCATACGTTCCTTCGGGCGATAACTCAAGAACCAATGAACACAATTCTTTCAAATTTCACCGATGTGATCTATAGGATGTTGAACAAAGGTCAAGTTCAGAAATGGGATCAATCAGACAAGTTTGAAAAATTAAGTAGCAAAAGCTACCCTGTAGGAATTGTCTGTCTGACATGCTGACGCTACTTTCTTACTATGTTTTCATACAGTTTATTATTGATATCGAAAATAATAAAAGTGCAATAGTTGATAGTGGTAGTAGTTGTTTTACAATATGAATGACTAAGGTAAGGAGATGTTTTTATATATGCATACACTGTATAATGTGTACTGTTGTAAACATCACATAATAATAACTTCAGTAATAGTTAATGATGTATAATATTCTATCATTTACTGTGATATACAAGTCTCAAGTCTCAATCTCCCAATCCAATTCCACCGGCACCGATAGCAGGCGATAGGCCCAATTGTACTTTACTGCATTGCACAGCACAGACAGAGACTCTAATCTAAACTATCTCTTGTTTGTACAAAGAGGTATTCATTTCAAAATTGTGAGTGATAGTGTGCATTAGAGATTGTGATTAATTAATGCACAGGTATGTTAGGTAAGCACCTATAAGTGTTTGAATTAGAGTCTGGCAAGGCATTGATCGTATAATCGTATCTGTTTTGTAATAATTTATTTAGCATATTGCTTAACGCAGCCAATTAGAGAAAACAGCTAATAACAGTCTACACAAGAAGCAACAGTTGTTTTGCGTGTTGCTTACTTAATTTGTACACGACACATATCGCACATGTGATTTGATGCTTTATATAAGCCGGTGAGTTGTAAGGTAAGGCAATCGAAATAAATAACCTTTAAATGAAAAAGCTAATATTGTATATATAATTTTTAATAAATTATAATATTATTACAACAAATACATTCGCTCATTTTAAGTAGGTAGGAGGTTCTAAAACTAGTTTTGTTCCACATGGTTTAGCAGTTTTATTTTCTTCACTACCTGTAATGTCAATTTCGTGTACAAAAAATTCAAGGCCTTTATTGAGCTACTTTAGCATTTATCCTTATGACTGCATCTTTTCTACAACGCAACGGAGCTTTATACAAACAAATAACTCATAGAAGATCATTAATTTTTAAATGAATCCTTAAAAGCCTGTCGTATCAGGCAGGTTTCAATGTAGTTTCAATGTGCTCACATGATTAAAATAAAACTTTTGGAATTTATTTTTTCATGATCTTTCAAGATATTATACGGGCTTAATTCTTAGCTGGAACATTATGTTAGGTCGTTAGGTATAATATTATTTAATACTTCCAAAAAACCAAAACACCGAGTTTATTACAATTTTCACTTTTTGTCGTTTACTGCTTTATCATTTATACTATACATACTTTATTATCGGATCATTATGCAAATTAAATTATAAATAATATTAAATACTTAATTGCGGGGTTTACTTATTAAATTGTCATAACCAATGCCGCATACAGGAGGGTCAATGGGATCCATTCCCAAAAAGAGGTTATTTTGTCATGAATTTTCAAAAAATGGGATTGGTGCATTTTACATTGATTTTGACGAAATTTGACGAAAAGCTAAATATAAGTAATTTGTACCTCCCAAAATCAAATCGTGCATACGGCCTCGGCCAGAGCATTTATATACAACACAAAGTTTATAATTGTCTAAATTATCAGATTACAGGTTCTATCATTTATATTCGACATAAAATCTTTCGAGGGGATTATTTCCAAGCAAATGTTTTCCAATTAATATGTAGCAATGTAGCAACATCCTAATTTAAATGCTAATACTACTAAGAATGAGATTTAACATACCTAGTTTTAAGATTCAGATTGAATCCTTCTTACGCATCAACATCCTTCTTTACCATTACAGATTATTGTCCCTAATCATCACAATTAATTCTGTCAAATCAACTTTCAAGGGTTTGCAGTTTACAGTTTGTTTATAGAGCTAAAGTATTAGAGTTAAAAAATCATTGTAGCCTACTTGCTAGTCGGATTCAGAATTAATATTTTTGTCCTGAAGTCTGTCTATTTTATTGAGCCAGAGACTATAGAGGTTTATTTGTCAAAGTACATAATCTAATTCCTACTGTTCCCAACAGCACATTCCATCGAGGCAAGAAATTAACTATTGTAAAATTACCATGGTGGGTCGATTGGAAGGAAAAATAGCAGTCATTACAGGTGCAGGTCAAGGTAGGTGTCTCAACTCCAATTCATTACAATTACTTAGTAATTTAGTGTCAAAAGTTTCATTGATTATTGGAATGAGTGTTGGAATTTTCCTCATCAGGCATCGGAAGGGATTCGGCTCTTCTTTTCGCTAAGGAAGGAGGGCAGGTGATAGCGACAGATGCGGATGAAAGTAAATTAGAAGATTTAAAACAAATTCCAGGAATCATTAAAACTATCAAGGTCAATGTCACCTCAAGGGAAGACATAGAGAACCTGGCAAAAGAAATCGGCAGGGTGGATGTCATCTTTAATTGCGCCGGTGAGTTTACGCATTAAACGAATTATTATGATCACATACCTTACTACAATCTTAAACATAAGATGCATAAATATGCATATGCATTATTATTATCATCCCTTTTGGGTACATTTAAGGAGTTGTTCCCGGAGGAACAGTTCTCAACACAACGGATGATACGTGGTCCATGGCCATGGACATCAATGTCAGAGGAGCATTTTGGGTAATTATACTATGCTTTCTAGATCGGAGCATGAAGTAATGAAGTGGATTTAAAGAGAGAAATGATGGAGGAATGTTTTTTGTGGTAATCGTTTGTTTAAGATGTGTCGAGCTCTTTTACCAGCCGTATTAGAAGCCAAAGCAAAAGTGTCGATTATAAACATGTCCAGTGTTTGCTCTTCCATAAAAGGAGCTCCTAATCGATTCGCCTACGGAGTCAGCAAAGGAGCTTTGATCGCTTTGACGAAAAGTATGGCAGCAGATTTGATAGGAGAAGGTGTCAGAGCCAACTCAATTTGTCCTGGAACAGTGGACACTCCTAGCTTAAGAGGTCGAATCAACGAAAGCCCCGACCCAGCTCAAGCGATGAAAGATTTTCTAGCCCGTCAAAAAATGGGCAGATTAGGAACATCCAATGAAATAGCAGCTCTTGCGCTTTATCTCGCCAGTGACGAAGTACGTTCTTTTTCTAAATCTTTTGAGAATTCGTCATTTCTAACGAATATCTTTATTTATGAGAAATACAAATATTTTTACTTTCAGTCAGCTTATATGACCGGGCAAGAAATTGTCATCGATGGCGGCTGGTGTCTATGAGAGGGAAACTAAAAACAGCTATTACAACGCTACAAAAATTCATTTTCATGTCAACATTAAAATTAATCACTGGTGACAATGAATTTTGCTAACATAAAAATACTATCAAAATATTGGCAGTGTTTCGCATTTCTTTATTTGTATTTTAAGCTCTCGTACACTTTCTTGAAATTACAACAATTAGGTCAGTTAAGATCCGAAAACATTTGCAGCACAACGAAAACCGACATTTGAAGAAGTACTGTCTCGGGTAGCCTTTGTCCTCGCTCCGCAGCGATACCGGAAACAATGATTTCGGTGGCACAAAAAAGAGCCACCCTTTTGAACACGAACATTCGGACTAAGTATATGAGATATTGTGGTGCCGATATCGCCCCAAGTTCCATCCACCCATTCCCACACATTTCCAATGAAATCGAAAAGACCAAAAGAATTGGGTGAGAAGGAACTGACGGGGGATGTGAGCAGAAATCCATCCTTCTTTGTGTTTCTCTCGGGAAATTGCCCCTGCCAGATATTTGTCCTATAACAAACCGCACACCACAATAAAGTGAATTTGTGATTGACACACTTAGACATTTGAATGTAGCTCCCTTACATGTGTGTTTTGTTGGGATACAAATCATTTCCCCAGGGGAATATATGTGTCCTTGGGTTAGTAGCTCCCCTGCAGGAATATTCCCATTCAGCCTCTGTAGGCAGTCTTCCTCCTCTCCACTCACAAAAAGCAACAGCATCATCCTGAACAACAACGAAAAATAAGAATTCCCCTCAAGTTTTGAAAAATTGAAATAAATATTCAGCAATTAAATTAGAGTAGGTATACCCATGAAACATGAACGACTGGATGTTGTGGGTTGTAATGACTGGAATTCCAGTTCACTCCGAACGTTTCTTTCCACCACCATCCTCTTCCTTTTCTTTCACCTCTCTCCCCAGGAGGCAAGGAGGACTGCTCTAAATCAGCTCCTTTGTCTTTTTCATCCAACCAGAAAACAAAAGAATTTTCATAATGTTCTGCCACTGATCTATGATTCGTACTCTTAACGAATTTTTCAAATTCGGACCTAGTCACCTCAGTCTTATCAATCCAAAAAGCTTGAGGGATATTCCTCCTTCTCAAATGCTCGTTGTCACCCCGGATGGCATGGGAAGGAGGTGTACCAACTTCAAAAGAAGAGCACGATCCTAGCATCATCATACTATCAAAACATAAATCTATATATTGCCCTCCTTTTTCACAACAATAGTACATATTTAATTGTTAAATAATTTTATATTTGTAGTTTTACCTATCAACATGCCTCCAATGGTTATTCAGAATCCATAATTTTGGACTATACGGGCATTTATTTTCAATGGCAGTTGTAGCATTACAGTTCCCGTTTCTTGTACAGGCGACTGGTTCAGTCACTAATGCATCTCTTTCGACAATAGGTTCAAGTGAAATTTTTGCAATAACGGTAGATGCTATCGTCAGACTACTCGCCACCAAAAGAGCTATGTATGTGTAGTTGATATTCAAAACACGGGCACCGGAAGTCCTGCATTCTTCCTTCATTATTGCTTTCCTTAATTCTACAATTAAAATACAATTACATTTCTAAACACATACTTAGCTGTCCCTTGTAGGGGTTTACGTGCAAATAGTTGGAAGACAAGAAAAATTCATTACATTGCATTATTATGTCCATGTAACTAAAAGCTTAGAATTAAAACTTAAAACTGCATTTTTACAATTCATAATATAAACTTTATTGTCCAATCCAATTAAAATATACTTCTTTTGTAAGGTACTTAAATTTATGTGCGCACATTGCATGGTGGGCACAGCATATCTCGCATACAAACATTCACACATTCTTTTAAGTTTACGTATTTATAACTTTATCTTTCTAATAAAAGTTTTGCAACTAAAAATATTTTACAATTTTACCAGAATGCAAGATATAGTGATGATACAATTAGATAATAGATGAATAAAGATTCTTTTACAGAGGTTCTTACTCACAAATTGTTCAGGTTGCTCATTTTTCATGATTTCAACAAAGCATTCATGGATGCAGGTTGCTTGTAAAAGTTGCTTTACAGATTGGTTCGTCTAATGGCTACTATATACTATACTAATGCTAACAACTCTAATAATTTATAATGTACCTACATGTACTCGTTCTGCTAAAATACAGTAGGATTTGCAACAATATCTTATATTGTTGTACAATTATTTAGTGTTACTGATCACAGATCGTGATGAAAACGAAGTGTGGCCCTGAGATAGCTTCATGATCAACTCTACACGATGCGTTCTTTTGTAATAAAATGAAATAACTCGAAAAAATCTTTAATCGAACGAAATCTAGTTACAATAATCAACTGTGCATGAGTTTGGAATTTAGAGAATGTTTGCGGAAATAAGTATCTCAAATCTCAAAGCTTACCTAACCAAATACAATGTGCATCACTACATTACTTGACTAAAGTAAATTGCTTGTTGCAATGTATTGAATACTAATAGTAAGTACTATAATAGTTAGTAAAATGTACAAGGTTATAATGTAGACTAGGTACAATTTTTGTAATTATTAAAGTGGTGAATACATAAATAACGGTAAATAAGGACATGTGAAAAGATTTTTAACTTTATATCGTAGCGTACTTATTTGTGGCTCTAATTTAGACACGCTCCAATGAACAAATGGACTGCAGCAAAGGCAGAGGAAGAAAAATTGAAATGAATCTCATTCATATCTGTAGTTTTAATCTTTTACATATTGAGAGCTTTAAAAATACACTACTTTTAGAATCATTATTGCGAATAAATATTTCCATATACCTAGATCCTTGATTTCTATGAACGTATCACTTATTTACTGTGCAGGAGTGCACCAGAAGAGGGTTATAAAATAAAAAGTAATGAAACGAATACACTGCTAATGATCCACTCTCCATCTGCGCTACATATAAATACAATAAGTGCAAAAATATTTACTTACATTGATTAAAGTAATTGAGTCCACATTGCCATTGCCACTACTGTGCTACTATATTTGCATCTTGCATCCTAATGTTACAATATAAATTTAACCGTAGATAAATAAATGCACTTTAGTTAAAAGGATAATAATTATCAGTAATTTATGCTTACATTAACACATCTCTACAAATCACATTAACTACAGACTGTAGGGTTCAAACTTACAACACGTTGCAAACAACAAGTTATTAATAATAATAACTAACAAAAGTGTAAGTATAGTATTATTAATATTAATAGTACTACACAAACACAGTCTACTGCATGTGTAACGTGTATGTATACATACATTCACAGTTTGCTGCGGTTAACAAATTGTTAATAAATACTAGTAATGTTATAAACTATTATTGCCTGCTACTTGTTGCTGTAATGCCAGTTGACTGTACTTGTACTTGTACGTAAGAAGAACATAAAAGTAAAGGGTTAAGTTAAGCCTAATGCAGAAGATTAGTTTTTGGTTATCTCAGTGTAAATGGGACTGGGAGATGGAAAAGAGTGGGGGTGGAATGGGAACGAAACGAGATTCCTTCTATAATGTATAAAAAGCTATTTTTATATGCACATGAATTAAGACGTGCTTCGTGTAGTGCTTACTCGCTTTTGGTTGTGTTGTATAGGTACTAAGAATAAGTTTTATAATTATTACATATTTTATGTAAGTATCTGTACAGGAGCTTACACGTAGTATCGTATAGCATGCAACTAATTGTATTTGTGATGTGAATGCACTACAACAAGAGGAGTGGGCAACTGGGCAGCTGTTAATGTTAATGAGTGTGACTAATAGGAGACGTGTTGAGTGTTGAGAGATAATTGTAAGTCGATAATTCTGGGATAACTGCTAGAAGAGTGAACATAAACGCATTTTCATCCTCCTTACTTTTTGGACTGTACACTTCTATAACTTCACTACCCTCATTTACCTTACTACGTCCTTCCCATTTCCCATCAGCATCCTTAGGTCCATCCACCATGCATTCTTCCCATTCAAGCAAATATTTATTACTCATTCATTCCACTTTATACACTAGATTTCAAATTTATAACCTATCTATTACAAATAACTAAAATAATTCTATCCCGGACCTTTACTTTCTTCACCATTACAGATAATCACACGGAGGAAATGTGTCAAGGCCCAAGGTATACCTATAATATAGTCAATGTCTTATAATTTCTGTAAATGTCAATATAAGTAATATCCAGCCAACACTAGCTATGGACGTGCGCGTATCCAGAGGTGGTGTACTTGGTACAAGTCCACCCTCAGAATGCGTTTGTTATCACAAAAATAAGTTATTTTGCCATAAAAGTTCAAAATTTGGAAAAAAAAATTGCGCTAGCCTCGAATTTAATGCATTGTAAGTTGATTTTGACACAATGACACAATCGACTCCATTGCAAAGCGCTATTATTGACTCAATTGTACCTCATATTTGAATTTTGCTCTTCCAACAATTAATTTTTATATAACCTTGCTGTGCACCTCCTACTTATGATCCTGGGTACGCGCCTGGCACATGCGTAACAGCCAACAGGATTGTAAAAGTGTTACCTATAGCTATTACCTACCCATATTTCAATGCTGTACCAATAATATCATTAATATCAAGAATCCTAACGTAGCCATAATATTTAAAACGAAAAAAATAACGCAACTATTTAATAATTTAATTGTTTATTAATGCCAAAAATAATCCACAAATAATTATAACTAGATCTACCTACCTATAATAGATTTCTTTCTTTATTTAAATCTAGATACACTTTATAATAATAAGCAATATGTAAGTGTAGCTTCTCATGGGAGGATGAAGCTAAGTTTTGTACAGTACAATTTTGAAATAGGAATAATTAACAAACCCTTGATGCAATCCTTTGTAAACAATTTATGTAAGAATAAAAACATCTTTAGAAACAAATGGAAAACATCGAATAGCGAATGTAAAAGGGACAAAAATTAATTAAGGAGTTTAAATACGTTTACGCTATTAAGATGACTAGAGTAGAGTTGGCCGAGCAATTATTTAATGTTAGTGGTCTCATTTGTTGAAGAAATATTTGATGTCGAATTGACTCGATCATCGAGGATGTCATTTATGTCAGGGTCATCTTTCCCCTTCGTATATCTCGACTTTTTCCTTTTTTCGTCGAATCCGAGACGAGGACAATACTTTTGATCTGTTGGTGTCAAAATACGTGTAAATATTCCCAATCTTCTCAATTTGTTGTATACTTTGCTGCGGATATACCTCGTGGGCTTTACAGTTCTTGATAAAAACCACACACCTTCTGTAAAACATAAAGAGTTCTATTTTTATTTACTTAAAAGTTAAAGTTAGATTATCATCATGTTAAATCTCAATTAAGTTTTTTGAGAATTTCAAAATGTCTTACGGAAATTGATGATACCGGAATTTTCACAAGACCAAACAAGGCTGTAATTTCCATAGTCTGTGTCTAAAATCCAATAGGTTGATGGCAATTCTAAATCTGAAAAATCATTTACATAGGGGCTGGAATGATTTATAAGATGATCATTGTCATACACAATGTGGTGTCTTAAAAGACTCCGTATAATAATACTTAACAATAAAAAATATTGTGATTTATGAAACTTTTCAGGATCTTGTTGTATCTTTATCAAATATGCATACAATAATTAAACATTTCAGTTACGTTACTTACTCCAGAGAGATTTACGACTGATATGGAATCTTCCATTGTGCGCTGAAACGTTGTAAGGTGTCAGCAGGCCTCCTCCAATTTTACCTTTTCCTGTCCTGTAAAATTAAAATTGAAGTATATGTGAGTCAATCTTATAAATTAATATAAATTACTCACATATTCTTTCTATATCACAAAATGAGGGCATATAATATAATAATCAATCCATGATGATGTTAAGGTGCAAAGGTGCAATGTAAATTTTATGTAATCGCAACAAACTGCTTAGGTAGTTCCAGACATGGCAATTGGTTTCGCGATTTTATATTTTGGTAAAATACCCTCTTTTTCCGAATTTCGGGGAGGGGGATTTCCCACTGCCCCTGGCTACGCCAGTGTACGCAGCTGATGTAAATACATTTGCTGACCTTTTGTGAATGGAGTATGTGACACTAGACATCGAAGTATTTCCGATAGCACTGTAGTCAGTTACAGTGCAACTTCCGACGAGATTTTCGGCTTCAAAGAATTTTTCAATTTCATACCACCGCCCTAAGTACTAATAAAAACAATAAAATATATGAGATTGCAAATCGGCATGGATTCAGACTAAAGACAAAACTGCACGCATCTGAAATAGTCGCTAATCGCTGAAGCTCTTTGTTGTAAAGACAGTCGTAGTCGTAAAATTGGCGATGAATGCTTAGAGGCACAGTACAAAAGAGTAAATACCCTTGAGAGCGAAAAGTTTTGTTTGACAGGGAAATGATGGGGACACTTCCAGAAAAAAGGGTAGGCTCCCAAAACTAAACCTACATTCCAAACAAAAATAAAAAGCACTGCCTTATGCACCACATGTTCCTTCACAAATTTGTCTCCAGCTCTTAAACTGATTCCCATCTTTAAAACGTCTTTTTGCGTTCTCAGACAATTGAGACAGTTTTACAGACACTTTTAAGAAAACGTTTATCTGAATAGAACTCACATTGAACATTGGATTTTGAATTAGAGGAAGTTTATGTAATTGAAACTAAAGACTAAATATTATCGTTTAATTATGGACATTTAAGATATTGAGAACTGTAGCAACACCCACCCTCGACTCTGTGCACTTTGTGCAGTTGCAATGAAATGAAAAGGAACAACGAATAAATAAAATGTAAGGAAATAGTTTGGGTACACGTCATGATAAATGCATATGATGCATAACAAAAATTTGGTTTCAATGGTATATTGTTATGTCTGTAGCAATTCGCTTCCCATCCCACTGTTTAGGATTCTAGCAATTTCAGGTGTATATTTAAAACATATTAAAATAGAATACAGTAAAATCTAGAGCAAAGACAACGCAACGGTAAACCGCTTATAATTAGGACTCTAGGAAATAAAAGTGACCAAGGAGGAATGCATATTATATGTAAGGACATCAGGCTTTTATGTGCATTACTATTCTGTCAATATAAATCATTACCAATTCTATACATTAACAATAAAATAAAATATACTGCTCTGTGTGTGTATTCATTCATAGGACGATTCATTATAAGACTTACCTAGGACGATAGGTTAAGGTAATATGTATGTATTCTTTGTGTTTCTTAGCGTTAATATGTTCAATGTTATGATAAACGCTCTTTGAATATGAATGAAAGCTTCCATAGCCGTATTTAGGATTCAATTTTGGGAGGGGCGAAATAAACATAGTGCAAAAAAGTGTACATTATCAAGCTTAGAGCAAAAAAAGTAGATATTTTGGGCTGAAATCGCGCTTAGCGCTTAGTGCGACAATTTTACGACTTTTGCACTTTTTTGGTACAATAACCTATTTTTTCTCGATTTCGTGGGGGGGGGGATGAATTGGCCCCTCCCCTAAATACAGCCTTGAAACCCTCAGTGTATTTCAATTTCATGCTCATTTGCAGTTTTATTGGCAATGAGCGAGAGTTCTTTATTGAAACTTAGCAAATGATTCTAATTATATACGCAACGGCAACATCCCAATCTTATTTTAACCATTATTATGATATCGATATTTATTTTGAGTCAGTGCATCATGGAATAGTCATTTTTGCACAAGTATTAATTTTTAACGATTATTTTTAACTAATTACAAAGAACAGCCTTTAATAGGTAGGTATAAATCCCCAATAAAGCAAATGAGTTCCTCTGTATAAAAATTTGATTTCGTGTATACATCAGATAAGTTAATTAATGTTGGAATGATATGATTTTTTTAGTTTTCTTTTTCTCTCACGTCAAATGACGTTGGTCGCACTCTGATTGGCAAAGGTAATAGTAATAATAAAAACGAGGCAACTTTATTCACCCTCTTATTTTACTGCCACATATACTACTGTGCGTATGCAGAAGCCTGTTTTGAGTCTATATACTCATTTTACTCACCACAGTGTAATGTAACCGCAAATTGCGAGAGAGGAAGAGTGAGATGCATCATCCATTATAAGATTTGCCAAATTTGCCAATAAAAACTGTTCTTCATGGTTGTATGAAATTGCTCAAGAGTTAATGTGGACCAACAATTCCTCGGTTAACCTTTCCTAATAATAATGACAATAAAACGCTCATTTTCTCCTCTCACTAACTATGAATGTACCCTGCAACTGTAGACCCTCACCAAACCACATCTCAGTCTTATCCATTTATCATCCTCATTTATAAATTCAATCATTTTTATTACCGACTATAACTACTACAGTCCTTTTGACACCTTGTACAGTTGTACGTTCCGTTTTGTCAGTGTGTCATTCTCTTTCCCACAAAACTCTTCTAACCTTTTCTATAGCTTTGTTAATTAACGAGTGCTGTATACAGGTTATGAGGGTGTAATTGTCACAAATAACTAGATTGCCGTATAATGACAATACTGATTCGCAAATGGTAGGGGTGATTGCTATAAGATACGATTGCAAGGAAATAAAAACATTATGACATTTTTTATAGGTAGATAAGATACTATCATCATGTATGTAGTGTGTACATATATCCCACGCTAAAATGTTTCGTGATAAAGGATATACGATGCTGCTGTAAAGAATGACTTTTTAAAATTGAAATACTATAATATAGAAAAATATATCTAGGTACCTACTACCTACCCTTGAAGAGTGAGTCATCATTTCTTATTTTCAGTTATAGATTTACAAAAAAATTTGAATTTTTTTCTTGTAAGTCATTTACATCCGTAAAGTAAATGCACTATAATACCAATCCAATACTTAAATAGATTATTTCAATGATTAATTGTCAGAGCTACTTTATTGGTTAAATTTCCAGTCTGTCTGTTTGTTCGTTCCAGGGATTAAATTACTAAAAATCGTAACTGTGCAGGTATACAAAAAACAAAACTACTGGCAAACACTACTCCATGCAGACGTGGTTTTTGGCATAAATACCTAATAGAACAAATAGCAGACAGAAATACTTGTGTTGAATATAAGTTGAAAATTGTCAATATTCTCTTCGATCGATTCTTATATCGTTATATCCGTTTCAATGGTTTATTGATAAACGCATTTTATTGCATCTTGAATTAATCATAGTTAATTAACAATATTGACTCTTTAGTAGAAGACTGCATTTATGCATATCTTTCGCATGTTCATTTCATATTGGTTGTCAAATTTTGTGTATAGATACCAGTTCACTCGATTATATTTGTGCGTAGGAGATGGTATTGCAAAAATTACCTACGCACATAAATTTGAGTACCTTACACAGTAGCAGTAAGGCATAAATAATGAGCAATTAAACTAATGGTTTGCCTAAATGTATAAATGAAAGTGAGTTGATTGAGGGGAGCGTGGGAAGAGTGGCTGTTGTTTTCGACTGCAACAAAGAAGGACGCGGCGAAGCAACAAAGATATCTCCTTTTTACGCTTCGTATCTTTGTAAACCACTGAAAAAACGTAGAATTTATACAGAGATGTTTAATAATTATTACGAAAACCTGTGTACTCTTCTATGTTCATATTTATTTACGCTGAGTGTGTAATATAATCTTATTTGTAGTATATATAATGTATAACGACAATTGCAATTAGTAGTGCGTAGCTATATGAGATGGATTGCCGTAAAACAAATTTTATTCTTCAGTCATATACTCACATAGCTAAAGTACGTACCTTACACGCGTTTTAACTTTTGGCTTTCTTTTTCTTTCTTTGCTATTTGATTCGTCTTAATGAAAACGAAAATGTTAATGTTACTTTGATAAAAGGGACGACGAAGTTGTGCTAACAGTGTGTGAGGTTATGAATAATATTATGTATTTGTATTTTATAACCTAAAGGTGTATTTAATGTTGAACAAGGCATAAGGTGCATACAAATATCTTGAATGCAGATAAAACGCAAGTAGTATTGCTTTTGTTGTGGTCAAATGTATGTCCACTACTGTGGCTATGCACTTGCACATTATACATCATACTTAAATCTTTTCAACTCATACAAAACTATACATTAGAACATGTGTTCATTTTTAGAGACAACGATGCGTGGAATGTAAATGACATGACCATGAAATTTGGGCTGTAGCAAATACAATCAAAGTGCCTGTAACAATCACTTACAGCCGCGTACCTTGGCATACACCTACCCAAAATTCCCTCTTGTTGTCAAAACTGAAATTCCTTTTCATACAAATCCAAATCAACGAATAAGTTTTATTCTTTTGAAACACTTGGAAAACATTGACACTGAATTATTGCACATTGCAGTGTAGTCCTCATCTTATGATGTTTGGTATACTGGGATAACTCCATTGCAAAATTTGTAATGCTAACTGCAATCCACCTCATTTATCCACCAATAATTCTCCAATTTTTGTTCGGTGCTTTTTACATAAGAAAATATTGGGTCGCACTTCAATGTATTGCTTCACCGAACTCTTAAAATCATTATAAAACGTTTACAATTAGTGCATTACATTATTCTTGACAAGAAATTGAACTGTAGCCAAGTACAAGTAAACCTCCAGACTCACCACAACAAAATAATGGATAGAGTCAATAATGGAAACTAATCAATAGAAACTGAAAGTGTGTTAAAGTGCAGTATGTTTGCCTTGAACTGAGTATCGGAATAGACCAGCTCTTTGATTGTGTCCGCAGTGTCTACGAAAACGAAACATGAAAGAAAAAATAGCCAGTTCAATTATTTCTTTAATGCTCTTGTCAAACATGAAATTCTCAATTTTTAAAGCACAGAGTTCATTGTGAACAAGCGACTGTTATCAGTCACCGCAGAAAGGCAATGGTGTCGGTTTGTGCAACTCATTGTCAATGGATTGGAATTTATATTGCATGGAACATTTTTACGGTATTTGTCCACTTTTCTACCTTCATTCATCTTATTTCATTCAACTTGTCTTACCTACCTTACTAAAGTTAATCAGTGAGTTCAATCGAGCGTGTAATAACTTTGGAATCAGAGCATTCAATTTTTTAGCGACACAACAACAAAAACTGTCATGTGCTACTTAATAAATATTTTATTAGGCTATTATTAATTTGCAATACTTAAATCTACTTTATTTTCCATATTAGCTACAATTTTAAATTGCATAGGAAGGTACGTGATTCGTTATACACGGCGACCTATTCATTTAATTCGTATTATTGGTGTCAATTATTTTAACAATAAATCTGATTTACACTCAGGGATTTTACGTCAACTCGCAAAAAGACATTCGTGACATAGACGAGGACGAAGTGCAAGAAACACCAGAACAAATATTTTTGAAATGGAGCAGAATGAGCGAATCCAATGAGAGTCTAAAAGAACCTACAACTGACATTGAAGAATCCTCTGATTTTGCATACACGAGGCGAGTGAAGTCATTGGATAAAATGGAAGCTAATTCTAAAGAAGTCTTCAAAATCAGAGCACTTGATAGCTCTGCCGATAAAAATGACAGAAACATTTCTCTCCCTCCTCATGTTTCTCACATGGTTCCTAGAATGGACAATTTTCTTTTTGGACACAATGAAATCCACCATCCTCTTTATTATCATCCTGCCATAAGTTCATCGTGGCCCAATGAAGGACGAACAGCTGCTCTCGCTTTACTTTTCGTTGTGCCATCCATTATTCTGGAACTGGCTGCCATTGGAGCCCTTGTCGTTCTGTCTCCATTTATTAGTTTTGGATTTTCAGTTGCTTCATTCCTCGGATTCATCACTTACAACACATTCTTCTAATCTCACAAACAAATAAAAAACATGTACATACTTATTTCTCGCTTTGTCCATACATGTTAGCAATTGCACGCAGACAGACGAAATAAGTTACTAATTTATTTGATACAACTTTTTGACTCCTCCTCAGACTTGTTTGATGTAATATTTCATTTTTTCACTCCAATACGTCTCTACGTGAGGGGTTTACTCACGAATATTTACGGTGCGACTACATTGATTACTGTATATAGTTATTATTATTATATTATTATTATTATGTAGGTCTCGGTACAGGATGCGCTGTAAATCCTTCATTGGCCTAAACCTATTAATAGGTTTAGGTTGGGTTTAGGTCAATTTTTGTCTGAGTAGATTTAATGTGTAGTGATAAATGTAGCAAAGTTTAATATGAAGCATCTTATTCCTATATCGTAAGAGAACATTGAAGATGCTGTGTCAAAAGTAATATCCTTAGCAGCAATAATAGATGTAGGTATGTAACAAATACTACGTTAGTGTGTGGCATTTATTGACGTTCAAAATAGTACCTAAGTATTTACAAAGTATACTAATATACGTATAGTATACTAAGTTAAGGGTGCAGCTATGGATTATGGGAGTGATGAATAAGGAATGTATTTAGTCTGGTGAGAGAGCAGACTTAAAAGTGCAAGTATTTTGAGGTAATATTTTATGAAGTCGAGACTCGTCGTTTCCAGTTTTGTATGTCCTTGTCTTTAAATGGAGCGTCTGTGTAATAAAATTGAAAGTTGGTTGAAAGAGTGTATTGACCAGATTGTCAACTTCTGCCACCTGAGTTGCTACTACATACAACACACTGTGCCTTACAAGGTAATATTATATTACAGGAAATGCCTAAGCCATATTTGCAGCGTTTAATTAAGAATGTGCGCATATCCACTCAAGTGGATAATTACTACAAGCATCGAAATGAACTCTCGTAATTACAACAACTGCGAGTAATGAGTGGTCTGAGATTGACTATTTGAACCAGATACGACAAGTTCCTAATTGAAGTTTGTAGACAGAATGCAGTCGTTCCACAACAAGCGTTAAATGAAGTTTTCTTAATAGGGCTAAAGAGAGTTCAGTTTATTATCATTTCAGTCTGTTACAGTGTATTACATACACTACACACTCATACACACTTTGTTTGTGTACTATACACTACAGATTACACACACCTTACAAATACACATAGCTACATAGTTTTACATGAAAAGTTGTGCGAAGAATATTTATATTTGTATACACTTCGTGCAAAGTATAATAGTGGCAGTACTTATGTACTTGTGTTGCTGTTTCACTGTGAGCTCAATGCTGATGTCCAAGGAATATAATGTTTGTTGCCACATGTACAGACAGAATAAAAAATACAAGTTATCTGTGGGTACTATCTTTTATCTTGTACTTATACCTAAGCAGTGCGACTTCTTAACAACGAGTACATTGTTGTGATGTGTGGAAGGAACAAGCTCTAGAACTTACACTTTCATCCGAAACCTTGTATACCTTGTATCTTGTACCTATGCTATTTGGTCAAATGTACTCACGACCATTTTACTTAAGAATGTAAAATGTAATATACCACACAACTTTGCTACATGATATATTACTGTCATAACAATAAGATGTTTCAACTTGATGTGATGTGACCGAGGTGTCTTTAGTCTTTTGCTCTTCACGTTCCAATACTCCACAAAATGAAAGCTACAAACTTGAGAATACAAAAGAAATGATGCACACATAATTGATAGATTATCTCTAAGTATAAGTGTATCTAATAAACAAAGTTCCTACTGCCATGACCCGTGAAAAATATTTATTGAGGATATTGGATTGGTCATAATGATAATAATCATGTCCAAGAGGTTCCCCTTCTGAAGAACATTAACTGTCAGGAAAATGTACACCATTACATGGAATCCTATATCTAGCTCTCGAAAATATGACATAGATGGTCTACTGATAAGTACAATGTATAAAATTACAAGATTATGTGCATGTAGTTTACAGCGTCTGTATATAGAAGGGGAAAGTGCGTTGACGTGTTGGTTCCTTTTGATGTTTAAAAATGTGTTGTTATAACTGGGCTACATTACATTTTACATTGCACGTTGTACGATTAGACTATTACAAATACCTTGTGGCAAAATCCACTCGCACCGAACAAAAATGTAAATCATGAAACAGCTTTTCATTTCTTTGAGACTTTCGTTTGCACTGCAAGCAACAACTCTCCAACTGCATTTCTGTGTCAATAATGTTTCCATTTTGCACAGAGCAATGCGCCCAAGGATTTTCAGAAGAGTCATTACATTTTGATAATATCTGTAATTGTACTGCTTGTATGAATTTCAAATCAATCTACTGATGTGAACTTAATTATAGTCGATAATAAATGATCTTCCTGTATGGATCTCTGAACATGAATCCATTGCACAGCGATACAAGCAGTAATTGCAGTCTACATACATTCAGAATAAATTAGATATTGATATAGATATGCAGGAGCAAATAGGAGCAAAGCTGATAATCCATTATCGCGTTTTACTTTCCTGCATTTTCTTGCTCTGTGCAATTACTCGATAGCTTTGTTATTTCCCCATTAATTATTACTACTGCAGATCAATCAGATCATCGCCATCACTTTGAAGAAATCTGGAGCTGCGTTGTAGATGAGATTTTTGCTCGATGCTTTAGATGCAAAGATTAATTCCTCTCTCAATGCAAATACGAGTGTATAAATTGTGAAGTATAATAATATGGCATTTGTGAATGTACAGAAGAGCATTGCATTTTGCATTACGTGAGTGACTGAGTGAGTACAAGTTGTGTTGTTGTGGAAGAAGGAAGGATTGGATTGTGTGGAAGAACAAATGTGGCCAAGCGACGATAAAGAGACTTGTTTATCGCAATGTTTTGCTGTGGCTGATGATGATTTGATGATGAAGCAAGTTGAGATGAGAATTCTCTCGGTCAAGTCCTAAAAGTGAAATTGGTGTTAGTGGATTGAATTTGGATAACGTTTATTATTATTTATTAACCTTGGATCTTGTAGTATTCCTCTGTAGGTATAGCATTACTTTTATTATTCTATGGTTCATCATAGTAGGTATATAGTTGCTTCAAGTACAACTCAAACAATTCAAAGGCAAACACAAAACTCTATACAGTAAAGGCTCAGCTCATAGCAACTCCAAACCTGCTTCAACCATTATTATTATTATTATTATTGCTAATACTTTTATGAACTCACTACATAAGAATACACACATTAGTTTGTGCTTTACTATAATGCACGCATCTCTCATTTATATTCTGTTAGTTACATGCATTCATACATGTAAGCATACATTCTATAATGTCCTTTATGTTTGTTCTTTACTTTTGCACATCATTTATGAATGATACAGTATGTTCATTGAAGGATAAAAGTGTGGGACCTATGACTAAAGAAACTGTTAAACTGCATGCAGTAGACACTGTTGAGGTTTCAGAGCTACCACAATAGAATGTTCATCAATTGACTATGACTACAGACCATGTAAAACATGAAGAATATTAATGTGGAATGAGACGGGACGACGGGAGTGGAGAGAGTGGTTGAGATGAGGTTAGGGATTAGTTGGAATCTATATGTAATGCATTGCATTGTGGGTATCATTGATAATGATAATTGATGATTGTGTATAGATAGTTGGTATTGGTAATCAACGTGGGCTGGGTTGGCTATGGAATGCCATGTCATGCCGACTGCCACCCTATACTTAATGCTTACTAACAATTACAATTTAAATTATCTTTGAGGACACTAAAACTGAATAATGTAGCTTGAGAATACAGATACATTTCTTCTCTGATCGATTCGTTGACAAAACACAATAGATCCATAATTATAATATACCTACTAATATTATAAAATAGTTGTTCTTACATATAATATGTGCTAGTATGTCTAGTGTGTAAGTTTATAAGTATCATTCTCGATTCTAATTCCAAACACTTTACAACCCGAAAACTGAAAATACTATAGTCTTACTTCGCAAATAATCTTTCAACCGATGCTTAATTATCTGTTAAATCAAAAAATGCATACCTAAAATAAAATAACATTCTAAGAATGCTTGTAATTTTGAAGATTGACCTTGAGTGCAAATTGTTTTTATTTTTTTTCATGAAAATGTGTACATACGATTGTTTCGCCATTGGTTTTATAACTTGCTCCATGATGCGAGATATGACCAAACGTGGCAGTGAATCGATCGAATGATACAAAGATTCGTGAATATTATTGACCCAATAACAAAATGAATTCTCATTAGTAAACAGTAAATCAACGTTTATAAATTATACGAATGTATAGCCTCAAGTCAATTTTTGAAGAAGGCTTCTCAAATCTCTTCTAACGAATAGTCAGTGATAAAATCTTCATTGAGGTAATATGCAATGGATTTAAATGAAAGTCATTTCAGAGTTAACGAATGTCAGCAGCAAAATGAACAAAACTGCATACAACTAATGATATTATGAAAATCATATTGTTTACATTTTCGTTTGATTTTAAGCACAATCTCAAGGGTTTTTACTGGCCCTTTTACAACGTAATATTTTCATATTTTGTAGAATTGCATTTTGCATCGGTGTCGCAAATGTTAATTAGTTAATGTAAGATACCAGTCTTCTTGTGAGGTTCGCAGTAATTAATGTATTTCACTGATATCTTCGCAAGGACTCAGAACCTGTGTACTATATGAAATCAACAGCAATTATTAAATAATTGAGGGATAGTGAAACAACAAAACAATCAATCGTAAATATTTTGGACCAAGTAAGCGCATTGATTGTCATTTCATATGAAAACAGAAGATGTTGCCCAATCCCTCATTATTCCCAATTAAGATTTTATTACACTACTGTCTCTCCAAGAACAAACAAACAATGAGATGAGCCAAGACGTGGGACTAATTGTAAATAATTGATAATTATTCAGAGCAAGATGCAGGAGGAGTCATAAGGAGAATGCATAATAAAAATAAAATGAGTTCTACACTTGACTATTATTGCAAACACATTAAACATGAAGTAAAAGTAAACGTGAATGGTGTGAGGAAACATAGTGTAATGTTTGTATGTTCTTTGTAGACTCCAATACACAGCAGCCAAGCCAATTAAACCACACATCATATTTCGTTGAACAGTTTCGTTCTTGCAACTACAATAAAAGTCTTTTCTTAGTTTAGCACACTGACATCAATACAGACGAAGACGTAGAGGGTGGAAGAGGCAGCATCTCCAACTAAGTAAATGCCCAACGTGATAATTGCAAATACTATTTATAAATACAATGTTCAACCCTTGGAGGTACTTGCTTGTAAAAATTTAGCACGATTGTATTTACTTATGTGATACACGATGTCGGTTGTGGGCTAGACTCCACCGGGAGTACAGTTTAACTAACAATATTTTATTTGAGATCCTAATCATATTTATTATGCGTGTGAGACAAAAGTTAAAGTCTAAAGGCAACATTTCCTCCACATACATCGTGTCATCGACCTTAGCATTTGTTAAAAAGACTTACTCCAAAGATTTGTAACTCGTTAAATGTATGAATCTTAAATTATCAGTCAAACCTCTTATTACTCTTAGTTAAGCATAAAACTGCATTAAAATTGGGTTAAAATTTTGACATAAGCAAAATATTATGCTACAAAAATTCTTAGTAAGTAGGTACTGTGATTTTGCTATCGTTTGTAATTTAAAAAAGTTTGTAATTCTTCTTCCTTCAGCCTCTGTAATTAAGTATTAATTAATTGCCTGAAAAATAGCCTTAATTGATTGGACTTGAGTTTCTGACCCAACATCGCTAATATAAGTAATATATATCACAGAACTCACTGCAAAATTTAAACAATTGGAATGTGTTCATTAATCTGCTTAAGTTGATTAGATGTATTAAGTCCCGCATCACTTACAATGAGTGCATCCGTCATTCTTATAAAATGATTATTAAACTATTTGATACATTGATGCCTTCCATACAAGGCATGTCGTCTACTTAATAAGAATTTTGGAATTTCGCATGAATTAGATGATAATAATGCTGCTGCTGAGAGTGTTGAGAATGAAACAAGTTTGAAATTCAAGGAAAATGTTAGGAATAAGTGAATAATAGTAGATGAGCAGAGTTAGTACGTAATAAAGATTGTTGTTTGCACATAATATGCAGCAGATACGGGATACGGAGCATTGTTAAGACTTAAGAGTTAAGATTGCTTCACTTATACTTACCATTATTGCATGTACATTGTGAGTTGAGACTTGAGACTGTGCACGAGTTTACTAGTATAAGGCAGAATAGCAGCATACGCATTTTGTATGCATTATAAAATGAAACATCAGCACACACAGACTACAGACATATGACTGTGTTATGCACACAGTGCAATACGTGCACACAGTTTGTATTGTATTTAGATTATAGATGTATGTACAGGGAATATTAGTCTACGGACTATACACATTTACTTACTAGGTTTAAAATGTTTGAATGAAAAGTGTTCCAATAGGTCACCCTCATTACGAACAAAACTTGCCTGCAGCGTTTTGTAAAAACGGTTTGTAAAGGTTGCTGTTGTTTGAGCGTTGAATGGACGGAATACGAACATAGCGTGAGTCTCTGGTTGTTCTGAAGACAAGAAGATGAAGGAATGATGATGAGATCTGAGAGACTCACTCTACAGAGCACAGGAGAGTGCAAGGCGAATGGCTTAAATTTCCTCAACCATTGCCCTGAGTCCTTACAGATCACAGTGTCTTCATACAAAAGCAGAGTAGGTACCTATAAGAAAGAATGCAAAATGCAACATTACAATTGGAATAGTAAAACGCAGAAGCCTCGCCATGTATACGCTTCTTTCCTTTGCATTGTTCACCTTCATTCACGCATCCGTCATCTTTGTCATTTTCTGGCTTTTGTAACTTGTCGGCAATCCACACTTGCTCCTTTCATTCTCAACATTCCACTTGCATTCAAATTAAGTTTCACTACCATTAGCCCTCCGCCTCCCAAACTCTCCCAACAACAAACGCTACATACAACAACACTAATCCCTAATTCGCCAACAATTGTCAATTATTATATCGTCTATGCAACATACAGATACGTATCCGTCATCCACACACACATACATCCATACACACACATAGCAAAATTCGAATCCTCAACAAAATCCACATCATACACATAAAATGCTCTGATATCTGCATACCAAATTGAATAGTTCCCTGCACCATAATTTATTTGCTATTCCATTTACGAAGATTACTACCTTCATCAGGCAATTCATTAATGAAATGTTCCAGATGCATACAGAGTGGATGTTCAAGTTTAAAATACAGTAGCTTCGCGTAGAGAGATTGCGATTGCAAATGCAAATGCAAACATCACATCCTACGGAAAAGATAACTAACTGCTTTGGAGAGAAAATAATATAATAATGATCTAAGCTAGCATTACACCATCATTAAAATGGTTCAAACAGCTGCTTTGTCAGCACATCCTTGGCTTCATCATTAGTTTCTCTATACCTTCTTCCTAATTGTAATTGTACTTATTGTTATTTCTACAAACAACGCAAGCGGACACACAAAACTCAGACAAACACAACTTTAAGGATGTTTGCATACAAATATGTTCCTCGCATTATCAACAGCCGTAATAATGTTTCCGATTCATAACCTTTTAGCGGATTTCTCTTGTTATGCAAAATGTAAGTAACTAATAACATGCACAAAAAGGATGCAACGGGTAAACCGTCGAAAATTACAGTTTCTTACAAAATCAACCTCTGCCTCTGTAAACAAAGTACTTGTAATGTAAATAATAACTACAATAAAACATCACATTATAATTATCATCAATTGTACTAACATTATACCTACCTACTATTTACCTACTCTACATGGGAAAAGCGTTAGAAACTTAATGTAGGTACCTTTTTCATTATGCCCATTTTCATTGTCGTTATTGCCATTTATCATTTGCTGAATTACTAAAAGATTTAACGCAAATGAGGCAGACCATACTAAAAAATAGATACTATGGTGTAACATGCAAATGTATATGCAAAAGGTGATAACTATGTTGGAAATGTATCTCTTCCGTGTTGCCAGTGTCAAATCTGTCTAATCCCTGCATGCAAGCAAAAATATTTCGTATTATGTATCATATTACCATAATAGGTAGACCTATCAGATTATTAGCTGATCGGTAGTGTGTTAAAAATTAGCCCAGTAGAGATGTATATATTTTAAATTCACCCATAAAATTAAACCAAATGTCGGATTTAATATTTGCAGTAATAAATGTCAGAATTTTGAGTAAACGTTGAATAATTAGAAATGTAAGGATGACTGTACGACATTACATATGTAGATAGAATGTGTTTTTATATAGCAACTTGTGCTGATAATGTTCAAAAATGCTGAGACGGATATTGAATGGATGTGTTACAGTCTCATGTGCGTATTTGAGTGTAAATAATAGAAGTATCGACATAAGCGTTGACAAATGGTGTTGTGGTAATAATTTGTCATGGTGTGGTCTGTGGTATGAAGTTAGAGAGGTTTGAGGTTTTCGATGACAAGGAATATTGGCATATTGGCATAGGAAGCTCGAACAATACGCAGAAAGCACGCATGGTACGCAGCAAGGTCTGCTGAACATTTTGCTGAATTATAAAAACACGTTTATGAATTCCCACATGAAGACATTGAAAGGGAGAAAAGAATGAAGAGTAGAATCTGCAATCGACTGTCGACCCACTAAATCTCATCTTCATCTCATCTCGCCTTTCGCAAATTCTCATCTTTCTCATCTCGTCTCATTTCATTGCTCTTTACATTGCCATCGCCTTCACCATCCAACCACCAGATTCCAAAATCATCAATACACACTATATTTAGTATCTGAGATAACGTTTACTCTAAAATATTCGCAAAGTTTTCAAACCCAATTCTTCTAGCCAACAATTAAATCCAATAAGTATTCATAGGCATATAGCATTAGTAGGAGCCGTCCCTTAATTCTCTAACTATTGATCTCTATATGAAAATATAACTAAGGCTCATAATCAGAGGACTCCCGAACACACCTTACTTGTTAACCTAAATGAAAACTTTTAGTACCTACATTATTATAAAATTACGCACCCATAAATAACATTAGTGTTGCAGAGTTTTACTCTACAAAGCATTATATGTCAATAATGTAATGGAAATATGTTATAGCTACCGCCGCACCTGGATGTAGTAGGAGTGTTTGTCTTGTTGAGAGTTGAGACTCGTTATAAATAGCGTAAAAAAATAAGTCGAATCGTTTAAACACATTTTTATTGTTTAGTGCATGTCTCTTGACACTACAATTAATAATTAGCTACTTTCCTAACTA
>JAQFYB010001436.1:0-32634 GCA_034694085.1 Pogonognathellus longicornis | reverse complement strand
ATTTCTACAGAGCTCAGCGGGCGAACGTGAAATACCAACAAATACCAACAGACCTCTGTTGATTACTTGAGCTCGGGTTGGTCGCATAGAAATGTGAATCAGCTTCTTCCGGTTTTAATTGCATCTTCCGGTTGCCTGTACTTGTGAGAGGCGAGCAAAGGACTGGTACTGTGGTGCTTTGTCAGGTTAAAGAGAGGAGGCTGAAACAAATGTGCAGTTCCAATGTTTGGGACTGAGGAGGAATATTTGCTGGAATACTCGTTGCTCCTAAATGCTGACATGAAATAACAGAACGAGTTTTTGCAAGGAGACACATCAGCTCAACCAGAGATAGTGAGGCATGGTAGTTCTTTCTTATTTATTGTAGCGGTTTCCGAGTCCCCCGGAAGAATGGTCAACTTGAGCGAGGCATTTCATCACTCCTCGTCAACACAACGGTACGTTACAACACATGCAACACCCGATTTCACACGCCGCACTCCACTACCTCAGTCGTCGTTTGTGCAATCACCAATCAAGCGGCGTACTGCCAGCTACGCACTTCAACAAAAATAATCCTCGACTCATGTAATTCACTCTCGTCACACTCCTCTACTCTATGATCTCCAGTGCACAATGCACAAAACCTTTACCCCAAATTCTCCTATAACCAACCTTTTAATTCAAGTTCATCCAATTAATACTCCTTTCACAGCACTCTCTTTTCCTCTCAAGTTCAACCAAGAGACGCAGTGTTGCTCTTCCGGAATAATTCTATCAACATCTAATGATCATGTGTAATTATGATTCGAAAATATACATTTTGACTAACCTTATATACACTGTTTGCACTTTTCACTGAAGTTTAAGTTAGTTCAATAGTAGTGGATTTAAATAGGTGCTGACTCAATTTGCTTCCTACTAGTGATATTATGGGTACTCACACCATAGCCTACTTTTCAGCATAAAGTCATAATCATGAATAACTCTTACTGCAGTAGCGGTTTTTCTTTCCAATACATATTTCATCGAGTGGTGCGTAGTTAATATTAGCGTGCGAAAAAAATAAAAATGTTGAGATTTTGTTGCAAACGGACATAAAACACGCCGGTGTGTCGTTAAGTACAGGGTGTCTCGTTCATTGCTTACGCTATTTAATACATGGGGATTTGCCTGATGAAATTTGAGGTTCTCTGGACAAGCGAGGCCAGCGAATTTCAAATTTCATCAGACAAAACCAAACGAAACGACTACCCATATATTAAATAGCGTAAGCAATGAACGAGACACACCGTAGTATCAAATGACAGTAGAATTTTCTAATCTTTCGAATGGTATGAGGGTTTAAGTTCAGCAACACCCGGAACATATCACAAAGTTACATAATATTAGCTACGCTGCTGTACCCCATTACCTCACCCGATGTAACGTTGTCATTAGTCGTCTCACTCTATGTATTACTACAGTACTAACTAGTAGAGTGTACCTTTGGTTTATAAAAAAAACTGTTGAAGTTGTATATGAATTGAGGATTGAGGTAACTTTCAAAGGTAACTTTCAAACTATATATATAAAATTGTCATAGAAATTATGGTTCTCAATCTGTTAATCAATTTTTTTAAATCTCATTCCTTCAATTGCAATTACAGCTAATGCTTTAGTGTGTAGTAGTAGATGTGTGGCGTGTGGACAATGTGGAGAGTGCCGAGTGAGAGCACGAAAAGGAAAGGAACGAGTGAGCTACGCATAGCCTCAAGTGGATGTTTGAGGATAGAAATGTTGCACTCTGCAGTGCAGTGTCTGCCTAATGGAAAAGGTTTCTCACTCAGTCAAAAGTCCAAGTCCCATTCAAGAAATTAGAGTCCCGCTTCATTTTTGCACATGGCTAAACGTTTAGTGGATCGAACCTACAAACGCTAATTGCTTCTCGATATTTGCATCCCCCTTGCAGACATTCCACAAGAAATATGGGAAATATTTCAGCCATTATACTGTAGCAGTAGCACTGTAGCACCATTGCATAGTAGAAAAGCCAAACTAACTGTTGGATTCACACTCTACGTCAATTGATTTGTCTCAAGCAGTACATGCTACAATTTTATTAATTGAATTAATGTAGGTACAGCACAATTGTTTTAGCAAAGGCACAGTATAAATTCATTGAATTAAATAATTATATTATTACTAACATGTCTATGTGAAATACAGTGTGTCAATAAGTGTTTCATATGAACTCATAATAGTTTAATATGACTACAAACGAATAATATGACGAACTATAGAAAAATAAGTACACCTATTTTTCTTCTATTTGTAGTGCGGAAAATCTCTACCTGGAGGAAGAGAATTTTCTACAGATATCCTTGAGCGAAACAATCTCAATAATGTCAAAGTATAGTGTTACAAAATAATGTCAGTGCAATGCCCTGCAAAAATATGTCTGCAAAAAATGCTAGTTCCAAAACAGTAGCATTAGTATTAGCCATACCAGTATTATAGCTAATAACTGTCTGTATAAGTATGTTCTAGTGTCTACATGTCTGTCATGTCTAAATAGGTATATTAGCAGGGATTACTTATTACATGAGTATTAAAAGCAAATTGGACTCCTTCAAGTACACAGCCCATACTTTTGGCGGTGAGCAGTGAACGGTGTTTGATTACATTGATTGATTTCATAGACGGTTTAACTGAGCTCTAGCGAAGAAAAAATTCATTCGAGCACACGATGAAATTATTTTGAAACTCATTCCTCGTGCGTATATAAATTACTAGAAGTTAAGGCAATGTGATGGCAAAGCGTGTTGCTTGCTAGTTGTGCAGCTGAGTCCCACCTTGACAAACACTCAAACACTGCGTGGACAAGGCGCCAGTAGACAGATTCAGAGTTAATAGCGTCATTTGTAATACAAGTCAATAATGCAAGTTTGGTGGGTGCCTTATATTAGGGTTTGATTCGCACGCTCCCTTGTGTCCCTCCCATTAATCGTCCACGAATCTTAGTTAAATTTAATATTTACTTAAAATTGCCTTAGACTGTTGTAGGCTGGTGAGACGAGTAGGGACCAGTGAAGTCTTGTCGGGTCTTCCCAAACATCAAGGTGCAACAAACAATGCACCCACAATCCCATCATTGTTTCCCTCTGTCAATCTCTCTAGTTCATGAACATACTCATTCCTCCTAACTATCCATCCATACTAACTACACCTACCAACTACGCTAAACTATGTCTAACAAACAATGCTAATTATAATTATCAATTACTGAAGGCTGCAGGTGTACACTTTATCGCAACCCAACTTCCACAAATATATGCTTGCAATACTTGCAAAATACTCACAGCTTGGACCGTGGTCGTGTACGGATTTTGGTGCTACAAATGGCTAAAAAAGCCAAAAACACCTTATTGCAAAAAACCCGGAATATCTAGTGTCAGTTACCTTTGGGGTGGTTGTCCCTTCACCACCCTGTCAACTGAGCATTGATTTGACAATTAAGCTGAAACGGTTTTGAAGATATATTTTTGCGAAAATTTGGTAATATAGAATAACACAAATATGGAGGATGTATTTGATGAAGATGTAAGATTGAGAAGGGATGGACACTATATAGCGTCTCCTCTTTGGAACGTTCACACTGTTAATGCAATGCATTGCTAAATGCAATGTTGCATCATGAGATGGTTGGACGCCCTTTGAAATAGTTGTAAGTATGCTCGTATTTGTAAGTCACCGTATTGACAGCGACTCTTGGATTGTGATATTATTACAGCAGTTGTAATTGTAAGGCAGTAGTGGAATTAAGATACACTTAATGTACGCAGTTGAATGGTACGTTGAAAACGTGAGTGGACTTGAAACTGTTTCATGACAGTAATATAATGAAGTAGGAATAGGATGAATACCTTTACGGTAGAAGAGATAGCGTACAAATGCTTAGATTAGTAAACAATGTAACATCACATGGTGAACACACTACTATTGTACTACTGCGATTTTCATTGCCATGTATGTATAACGTGTCCTTAGTGTGTTGGAGGCGTGTATGCGATGTATAGGATTTACCTCGAGAACGAAGCTTGTTGTCTGGTCGACTTTGAAAATGGTCATTGAAAAGAAATTATAGGTAAAGTAAGGCGTCAGTAAGGATGGAATGAGATTTTTCCAAGGCAATAACAATAGAGCTATTATTATTATAAGGTGTAGATATAGCAAACACTATACACACATATTGCAGGCCGACAATTTTCTTGTCCCTTTTTAATATGTTTCATAGTAACACTCACAACCTCCACAAACAAACTTCATTGTCATTGCAAATTCTGTATTCAAGTATAAAAGGACAGGGATGGAGTATGAATTTACATGACATCGCTTTATGATCATGGCTGCATATGAATGGATTGCATTGAGGGATTGCCTCACATTATTAACGAAGCCAGATGCTTACATAAAATCCCTCTGTCTGTGAGTCGTCCGTCCACACGTAACTCAACAACGCTTTGACTAAACTGCCTCAAAGTTGCTACACACTAGGGACGTCGACAGGGTACCCTGTATTTACCCTACCCTGTACTGTACGGCTACTGCTTTTTTATAAGGAATTAAGTTGCTGACTTGCCCAGTCTAATTATTGTATTACAAAGATGGCGTTTTCAAAAGGGAAAAAATGTGTAAAAATGGAGTAGAATTTTCAACAGGGTAGGGTAAGCTAATAAATATATTTGGTCTGCAGGCGAGGGTAAAGGGTCATACTTATTCAATAATACAGTGTAATTGAAATTCTGTATTTCGAATTGTTTAGTGTACACACTGTCGGCGGTTAATGTTGGAGGAGGTGGAGCGAAACCAATGATTGCACTGCTAAGTCACATGCAACGGTGCAAAAGTGAACTGAAATTGGTTGTTAGTGATATTGACGATGACAAAGGGCGAGGGGCATCTCCCAGGGCAAATGGTGCAGTTGTATCGCACAGTCACATTGTGCTGTTACATGTAACAGCTTAAACCACTCTTGCTTGATTGATCTGCAATGGTTTATTCTTGTATGTGTACATGTAGTGCCATGAGTCATAATAGTCATGAAGCAATGAAATCAAGAACAGTACAGGTATTCCTTGTTAAATGTTCTGTTCGACAGCGTGTTTTTGCAATGCGCTGTGCTCCAAAATAACTCTGAATGGTTGCAAGTGGTTATAAAGAACTCGCAATATTTTGTGATGACTTGGTGGGATCCCTTGTCAGCAGAACGCACTACTCTTGGAGCAGCAAATAAGAGAAGCATAATAAATAGCTATGGAGTAGGTTGAAGTACGTTTCTTATACGTATTAGAATGTCATTGGAAAATCCATTGACTGTGACCGTGAAAGAAACCAGTCAATACTATTGTAGCTTACATTCAAGATTCAAGTCCATACTTGATCATTACTAAGGCTGCATGAATGGCTCTCATGAAAATAATCTGCTCCACGAAAACATTGTGATTTGCATATCCAATTAACAAATGCGCAGCCGCGTGTTCAAAACTGATAGCAAAATAAAACACTATGCAACAACAATAACAAAATGATTGTTCAGACAGTCCCAGGCTTTGGTCCAGCATTGGTTTTTTATTTTTTATTTATACTTTGCGATTGAAAGGCGTAGTTGCACTACACCACGTTGGCCCTAAGTGGCAAGCACAGAGGCCCACGATTCCTCTGAACTGGGGAGAGTATATGTAGTTATAATTTTCTGTAGGAAGCATGGAGTGAGGAACTATGAAAATGAAACATTTATCGTTGGTATGCAACAGTATACTGCAATCGCCTGTCTCTCCGACACTTCTATATGTTTCAGAATCCGCTAGCTGAGCAACATGTAATTTTGGCTTGCAGTTGCAGCTATAGTTGTAATATTAATAGTTAGGGATTTTAAGTGCAGCTGTCAAGGTCGTCTTAGCTCACAGAGCAGAAGTACAACTGAAGGGTATTTACTATTTTGGTGTACATAATATTGCTATTTGCAAATCAAGAAGACACTAAGAAGATTGTTGGGTCGCTACATCAGTCTGTAATCCTAACTTCAAAACTGAGGTTTATTATTTGTCAGTTATGAATTGTAAGTTGTTGCGGTGTAGGCATTGGCTTAAAAATGGTTGGAGTACAAACTTTGTCACAAATAATAGCCTTATAAGACTAGAACTGCCTAGAGACGACATGACGATATTAGGTGTATAGGCTCACAGAGTATTGCAACTACAGAGTGGATAGCCTACACTGTACACTACAGTCAACCAGAGCAGAGGTGTGGGCCATGACGAGAGGAAAAGAATAAAAGATGTAGTGTGTGCATTCAACCTTGAATAAGTATTACAGACAAATCGTAGTGTTCATTTGTGTTGTTGGACTAATCTTAAGTAGCGTGGCTAATTCTTGAGAGATTAAAGGCCAATGTAACAAGGAGGGGTGCAGAATAGGAGTTGAGAAGCTGAATGCGATGAGTCTCGCACTTTTTATGCTGCACTTTACATAGAACTTAATAAGTACATGGACACCACTGAGTAAAGTCCATACATAGATATTTCTAAATTAACAGTTTCCATTTCCTTCGCTTCTCATGCTCAATGTCAACAGCACCAGCTACAACTTACTTATACATGGAATCATCATCAGATGGGACAATGCATCAAATCTAAGAAGAAGAGAGCACGTCTAGCACCCAACAATAAACATACAGAATTAAACACTTGAACACCCTTGCCACCTCACAGGAAATGAGCCATATCGCCAATGCATCCAATCAAGGCCTGCAAAAGATCCCAGATATTTATATCAACCCACGGCAAGGTTTTGACTTTCCAACATGCTACAAATAAATTTGATGCTTCAAAAATACAAATGATTTCATTCTGCTACAAGTGCACAAACTACTACAAATAAAATGCATCGTTACTCTTGGAGCATTCATCCCTATCAAAATGAGTCGCAAGTAATGTACACAGACGGAATGCTCAAAGTCTCCAGCGTATCTGTAGAACGGCGGGTAAATTGAGTCGGAATGGAAGTTGAGGCCAGGGAAGTATGTAAAAGCATTGAAGTTGCAACAAGTGCAAAAGTAGATGTTGGTATGCAAACACAGGAGTGTGACAGACGACTACACGTCCACAGGATTCACAGGCCACACTTGCAAAGAGCAAGAGTGAGAAATGAGTGTTATTGTTATTATTGTTATTATTCTTGTGTGTATTATATTATGAATATTATGAGCACAATGTGGCGTTTTTGTTTTTATGGAGAGCCAAGGTGAGTTAAACAGCGATGCCCTAGCCCTAGCCTTGTTCTTGCCTTCATGAGATGTAGCAGTGACAGTGTGTTGATACGGCCAGCTCTTTTCTGCTCTGCCGTTCTGTGCAAAGTATAAAATGATGTTGTGTCGGATTCTGAATGACAATGAGATGAGACGCAAGTCAAAGTCATAGCGTGCCATACATTAGTTATTGTCTCTGACGAACTTAACATGGTGAGTGTCATGGAACACAAACACGTTGTTTGCAATGTCTGTTTGTGCAACAGTTCATAGTGCTTGTGAGCTACATATGAGTTACATTATTAAATGGGATACTCCTGTATGCATGTCAACTTTAAAATTCCAATCCTTCATCCACTTATCCAATGACATTAGTATTAGTCAACCGTATCATCTTTTCCAGTTCAAACTGGAGCATCTCCACACTGTGTGGAAAACAACAGGGATGTCTTGGCTAACATTTTGTAGTATACAGATACAGCATAATAACAATCATAGCCAACCAGGGACGGAAAACAGACAAAGTACAGCAAGCAACTCGACGTGAGTGCAAATAGTGCTCTACATGGCTTAAATGTGGAAGCGAGGCTAAATGGATGTAAGTGTATGAATATCGACGACAGCTGTAAAGTGCCTTGTGTGTGCTAAGAGTACAAACCAATGTTGACTGTGAATAAACCCACGAGCGTGTGAAGACACTGCATGCAATGACTCATTGAAATCGAAAGTCTAACTCCACTTGTACTAACTGTGCCTTTTAGCTGAGGACTATTCTCACTATACTCACACGCTACTTTGGCAATGTACAGCAAAGAAGTTCGCAATCAGTCCAAGGTCTCCTTATATTGTTTCACTTTCAAACATTGAGGCAAAGAGCCCTGATTTCTGAAGAAAAGATTCTTCGGATTAATTGCGAAAACATTTCAAATGGTGTAACTGTTTAAAATGAAGATATATAGATGAGGCTTATTTTGGCGCTGCAAGCTCCAATTGTGTCCATTTGTATACAAATACATTATTATATTCATAGCATCAACACAGTAAAAGAGAGTAGATGCATTACACGCAGTTCTCGCATACGGTTTAACATTGTAATGTATTGGCTTACTATTACTACTACTCTTGACAGAGTGATGGAGATGCATGTGGATATTGTTGATGTAACAGTGTGGAGACGAAAGCGGGCATAAAATATCCATTTGTATTATGAGAGCATCATTGGCCTGTTGGGCTGAAGCTGAATTGACAATATTGAAAGAGTTTAGCAGCTAGGCGCTCTAAAGGGAATTTGCACGCAAGTACTGGTACTAGATCTACACATACATGAGTACGCGAACATGCAGCACATTGTGTATTACGTGTTTGTTTTGCATGAGTTTGGTACGGGTGGCAGGTTGACGGAATGGTTTTTATGTATGGCACTGTAAGCGTTGCGTTGTAGTAAGAGCTGCAACTGTAGCCCATCACACGCTGAACAAGGCAGCGATACAATAGCAGAGGAATTGTCAGTAGGTTAGGGCCATGACACATTAACCCTCACCTACTCAACTTTTGCAAGTACACACTCACATCACACACACCACACACATTCTACATTATTCTCTATAAAAACAAACATTGAACGTATAGTCTATGTATGTACAGGTTCAATACATGTTGTGTAGTAGATATAGCGTGCAGCAGCTAATCTACATAATAATAACAACTAATAATAGCACTGGTGGACAGACACTGAAATTCTATCCTTGTACTTCTGCATTGTATTTTTCTATTTAGCAGTCTGCAGATTTTACACGTACACCCACCACTTCTCTACGTACACGCCATAATATATCATATTCTTATTCTATCATTGCCACAGCTAAACATTCAAACCTCCTGTAGCAGTTACAGTTCTTCCCGTTTAAAATACAACTTACTCACAAGTCGCTCACTACACGCTCTTTGCTTTCAACCCTCATCCAAATTATTTTACTAATATCGCCTTTGAATGGCCAGTCACATGTGTAAACAACTGACGACATTAAATTGCAGCCTCATTCAATACGTGAGCACTTACAAAGAATAGACTAAAATTTTACACCACATTTCTTCATTTCTACCTCATCACAGACAACATGATGTGTTGTGTTACTGTAAAACGCTCAACCAAATATTTCCAAATGCATGCCTCGTCATAATACTGTCATGATTTTGAGCACAAAATAAGAATGCCAGTTCATTGCACTACAGAGTTATTTATTTGATTCTAGTAGAGTTATGTGATCATCCCATAGTGCATGGTGGTAGGATACGGTGGTTAATTGGTGGGCACCAGTATTTTGGGCAAGGCGGAAAAAAAGCTTTAGAATGAGCTACATCAGGATATTAGCTCCGACTGATTGGGTTTTTGTGAAGGAATGTAGGAGCTAATAATCAGATTGAGTTTATGTGTAAATATGAACGTAAGAGCTAATTACATTAGGCATACTAGGCAGCTACTGCATTGTGTGCTGATTGATAATGCAGCTCTGAGTACTAAGAACATTGAATACATTGTAAGTAAGCTGTGGTGAATATCATTTCGTGTCATTGACAATTGAGCTATTCGTTGGCTCCGTCAGGGTCATCTACCATCTACGCTCACGTCACACTAATTGGAAGAAAAATATTGTCAGAATGAGACATCACATTCTGCAACAGTATTCTGTGAGATACACTGTGTCAGTGTGCATAACATGGTGGAGCACGTTGAGTGTAGATTGGACAGTGTCTTGAGGCAGTGCGGTGTTATATTATTATTTTATTTTATTGCGATATTCCAATGTGAGTAGGTAGATGCAGATAGCAATGTAACTCTTTATACTTGGCCTAGACTGCCTCTGCTCAAAGTTTCCTTCATTGTCAATTTTTTCTTTGCCATTTCATGAACAATAACTAAGGTCGATTTACTTACGCATTGCCGTCTGTACGTTGTTGCACGCTGACTTGTTGGAATTACTACGTGGCTTTGAGTTGATTAAACGTAGGGCACCGTGTCTGTGCACCACCATACAGGTATATCAGCAACGTGTTCAACGAGGTACTAATAATATTACAGATGTTTACACTCAAACCACTCTACGTTGCTTGCAATATCCTTGAGAATTGCTTACCATTACTCTACACACATTTGTGCTTGCAAACCAACTAGTGCCTAGGTATAAGGAAAACCAGCGCAACCAGAGGGCCACGTAATCGCCATCACTCAAACTCACGTGAAAAAACTCAAAGCCCCATAGTTGTGGAGCTCTTGCTGTTTTCCAACTCATTCCAGCCTATGATTTTGATTTTCAAAATGGCATAAGTGTATCAAAACTTAATTTCAAAATTTAACTCAAAGTGAGAAAATAATGTACAAATTTTAATCTTTCTAAATCTGGAACTCAAAATTTGTAAAAACTCAGTTTAGCGCCAGACCATTGAAGAACAACTTACACAGTTGTCTTCTCTACAAGAAGGGAAGCAAAACGAAATCTCACTCTTGTTAGCTCTATGCACACATCTACTGGCAGAGGCAAACGAAATGGAAAGTGAGCTAGGCAAACCCAATCAGCGACGGGAATCTCTTTTCCGCACTTCATAACACATGCAGGAGCACCATGCAGTATCATACAGAAAATAGATTCCCGTAGCTGACTTCGCTGTGCCTAACTCATTTTCCCTTTCGTTCGTCTTGGCTCGTAGATGTGTGGCTCTATGTTCGTACTTACCATATTTCCTCTATTTATAACCCCGGCTATAATTATGCAAAATTGAAATTCAAGGGGAGATACAAATAGAGGTAGGCTATTATTTCCGAAATAATAAAATCTGCCCAGACAATGTATATTAGAGCCAAAGAAATAAATGAATAATAAAGAAAGTAAGAAATTATTGTACAAACGTAATGGATTGTTTCTTCGGGCATAGATACAGAAATTAGACTATAATATGTGAGGGTTGGAGTAATTATATACGAAGTCTACTGCACAATCATATATGATCTACACTAATGTATCAAATCGAGAATTATTTTCTGCATCTGATACCGACTTACTATTTAAAAATGAATAGTATAGTTCAATCCCACAACTTAAGCTTTTACATTTTCCCGCTCTCAGTAAACGCAGCAGACCACATGAAATATATGAAAGGTTGTGATCAGCTTTATTACTTGCAACTCTATTTACTCAGTTCGAGGGAAAAGTAGACTTCGTATATAATTATTCTAACCCTCACATATATATATATAGACATTATTCAAAGGTTTTTCCTGATTAAATGGGTACATTATCAAAACCAAAAAATAATGGCGGTGCTTCTTTCTACTCAATAATAGTTTGCTGAAAATAAAAACATGCAACTAAATAAGTATTATCATTGAAATTCGAAATAAAGCGATGCAAATTTCATTTAGACGTATTTGGGTTTCTGACGTCCTTTCTGTCCCTTGACCAATTTAGCTTTGACTCTTATGTCCGCTTACCTTTTTCAACATTAGCCTTTGACCACTTTTGTTTTGGCAGATTCACCCGACTACCAAATAGAGGGAGGCTACTTTTAAAAGGACAGTAAATAATAAACAGAAAAATACGGTAAGCTATATATTACACTACAGCCACCGAGCCACCTTGCAGACGTTTACTTTGGACTGTATACTTGCTCACAGTTTCTCATGGCACACTCGTCTTTCCATATTCATTGGCCCAAATACTGACAGTCAATTTAACTTGTGTAACTCTATCACTAAACACTATTCCAACTATCTTCAAATAAATATATAACTAAATACCTATCATTGGTAAACGATTTTATGCGCTTCATCGTTATTGCCGACCAAGATTGCGAAGATCTTTCCTTTTAATTGCTTTTCATGGAGTCATAACACTTGTCAGATTTAAACTACAATGTTATAATAATTTCTGTGCACGTGTTAAGATGCAATAGTTCAAGTAAGGAACTCTACATTCATTTTCTTTCAATTTTTACAGAGGCATGACACTTTTACAAGCTGCCATCCTTAATGGTTGGTGGTATGGGAATTGTGGGAACAGGAATTAGTTCCCAATGTTGACTTCCTATTCCAATTATATATGCCTACTCAAGACAAAAGAACTTAATAAAGCCTCTATAGTTATCAAGTCTGTGGTATGTAGAAAGAAAGCATTGATGATTGGGTGGAGCATTAGATATCTTTGAGCAAAGAGTCAAGAGTCAAGATTTGTGTAAATAGGAAAAATCCTCAAACATTCGCTTTTTGCTCAAACATTTGAAATCACTGCAGATGAGACTCAACCTTTCACCTCCTCCAACTAAAGTTGAAATTTGAAATTAGTTTGCGTCTTGCAAAATAATATTTTAATGCGTGCATTGCAAGTCTCAGAATTGATGGTGAGACTTATGTGACTTTGCCGTGGAAAAATAGTAATGAGCGACCCTGACGTTGAGTGCAGAAAGAATAGGTAGGTGGGCTTAAGTAATAGTGGTGAAGCTATTTGTGCAGCTGAGTTGATTGTTTGAGTCTTTTGAGGAGATAATGTGTAATCGTATTGAGTTCCTCGGGCGGTGTAAGAAGTAGCCACGGAGATCAAATCTACAGCTCGTACAAATGGTAGTGTGAGTGTGCCATGGTGTGTTTTTGGCTGTGTAGCGAAGCGCAAATTGAATTCACTTCAATTCAGCAACACAAAAGACAGATCAGTGGCCTTAAGTACGAAGACAAGGAGGAATTGAAGAGGAAAGTGGATCTGACTAGAAGTTGTGTGCAGGGTGGAGTGGAGCTGCTTTGCACGTAAAGATCCATTATGAGTGTGTAAGAGGCATGAGGCTGTGGAGCAAGAGGTTGTTGGTAAAAGTTGGTGGCAAAAGTGAATGAGTGCAGTGGATGGAAGTGGAAGAGTTGCCTTGCTCCTTCCTAGGTGCATTCCATGGTGTAGTTGTGTGATTTGCGTGTAGCTTGTGTCTTTTGTGTTTAGTTGTAATAATGATGGCAATAATAGTTGATATGGCTGTGGAGTTTTATAAGAAAGCGTATCAAAGTATTATATGAGAGGTTGTTGCGAGAGAGGGTAGTTTCACGAGGTTGGTGCAAGGCACTCTGCCTGTCTGCACTACACAGAGCCAGAAGAACAGCAACTCGTCTACCAACAGTGACTTGAGAATACGAATACGAGTAGTGCAGAAGAGACTGAAGTGGCAGAGTGCGTAGTCCTAGAGAGCAGAGCTATATAGTAAAAGCAGTCAGACTCAACACTGCAACACTCAACTCACACAAATGCAGCTACATACAACACACTGAACACACCACACCGTCCCATCCCATCACATGCACTGCACATCACTTACCATCAACAACATCACTTCGAGTATCAGCCAACAGTTCATCGACCTCTGTGTGCCACTGCTGCTCCAACACCACACTCCCTCTCCACAGCACAACAGGGCCGACCGATGCCCACACTGTGCCCCAGCACACTGCTCTGCCCCGGCCCGTCTCCCCTCCTTCCACTGGGCGCTACACACAACACTCTCCCCAGTAGTCCCACTACTCCTCGCCTCACGCGCCACTCTACCAGAATATGTCCGCCTCCGCCATCACTCATTTCACTGCCAGTTCGGGCTGTGTCGCCTTCGTGTGTCACCACCTCACACATTTCTTCCCGGCTTCTACCCACTTCGTCTCATCTTCTCTCCCGGTCTCTCCCAGCCTCTTCCAGCTTCTCCGAATGTGGCTGCTCCATGCATTGCCCATTGCACACAGCACATGCCCTGTCCATTCTATGCACACACCTCACTAACTCAGTCCACAATCCTTGCACTCTAAATCTAAATCTCACACAGTACACACACAAAATCTGGCACGGAATGTCCTTTGGATTGCTGTCACTCAAAACTCAAATAAACTTCTTCCCGATAAAATCTCACCAACTGATTCAATCTTAAAATCAGGCTCATTCGAATTAATCCGAATGTGTTTGCATCCTAATAAAAGCTTTGTTCATATATGTATGATGCAAATAAGGAGTATTTTTATTTTCGTCCTACCAAAAAAGTATTACAACTTTTTCTTGAATGGAACGCCAAAACCTCTTCAGTATGCTATGATTTTAGCACTGACAAAATGAAAATGACTCATCAGCAATGTTGTGCCACCATGGAACGGTTCAATTCAAAAAATCCAAAGACACTGAAAATTTAATGCCACACATTGCATTAAATCACTATATATCACTCTGTTTTTGCGATGTTTGTTTACAGCCAGCAAAGCGGTTTATGCATGCATATGTAAGGGAAAACATGAGTGGTGTGATGAGTAAAGGTCATGTAACTTTGTAACATGTAAAGCCGTTGTATTGTATGCTGCATCCCGAGAAAGTTTTAAAAAATGGGTACATATAAAGTGGGAACATTAAATTTGGTACTTGGCAGCGTTGGTTTAAAAGGAAAACCTATAGTGTCGTCTTCGTTTGGGGAAAGAACAAACATTGAGTCCGCTAAAAGTCATGCATGAACTTCCACTCGAAATGCACATTATATCTTACACCATATAAATAGCAACAACGACAAAATCAGTGACTACAGACTTCTCATACAATCCCCCAAACAAGAATAATATGATATGCATGGTTTATTTTGGCGGAGGCAGAGGCAGCAGCCTTTCTTGAATCACAGACGCACGTACGTACAGATAGATGTACACAACTGCCGACTTAACACAACACTATAGCTAGACATAAACATACGTTTTTAAGGCGTTTCAAAAGAAAACTCAGATTCTTAATTTTTAAACATTTTATATGTCGGGAATTTCAGCACACTCAGACATACTCCAGGGGTGGACAGATTTGTACGTTGTAAGGTTTGTAAAATGTGCAAGTACCTACTTTATTCTTTGCAACACGAGCTAGCGTTGTAACTCGGTCTACTCCACCAATGTATTAGGCGTATAAAATCTGTAATCTACAGCACCTCCGACCTAGCACAGCGAAAGCCCAAATATAAAATGCTCTATTAACACACACTACAAAAGTTTGTGTAAATTTCTAAAAACGGACCTTTTGTGATATTCAGGATTTTTGCTTGAGAAGCTCGCAAAGTTTGAGGTCTCCTACCTTTTGTGTGTAAGCTAAAAATTTTGAAGAATTTTAAAAAATACGTCTTGTTGTCGATATTTTTTTTGCTTTATATTTAAAAAGTTTTCTACTCTTGTTTATAATGACAAGCTAATTCAGAAAAATAAGGTCGCTTTTCCCATAAATCCACACATATATGCTTTTTTGGAGGGGTCTTCCATACAGCCCAGAACACATTTCATAATAGCACGTTTTTTGAAAAACTGGGAAATAGTAGATAAAGTTCTTTTTTATGACGATAATAGGCCCAATTTTTCTGTGCAAGAATACTGTTGAACAGCGTATTGTGTGGAATAACAAGCAAAATTTATATTTGATTTTTAGCAAAAACGAAATTTTATAATTTTTTTGACTCACAATTCCAAAAATTGTCAATAAAGAAAAGTTAAATTCTTCTGCAGATAATTTTTTAAATTGCAGTTATGTCAGTTGGGCTAAAAGGGAAATTAAAAATATACCAATAAGCAATTTTTGGTCGTTTTTTAAATTTTGGCCAACTTAGAACTCGATTGTCATAATTTCCAGAGAAAAAAGTTTTATTTTATTCTAAATGCTACAAATTTGGTAAAATAAAAGGGTGCGCAATATTTCTCAGTATTTAAGGTATCGAAAATTTAAAGAGAAATGGTCCAACGTTACTAACTACGTCTCGCTATAAATTTAACATTAATAAGAGCATGGGGGCATTAGCCAAAAGAAGAGAATAGCGAAACCTTAGTTGTTTCTTCGTTCATGTAAATGTATATCATCAAAGGCACTAACTCAAATTGACTTCTTTACGCAACTGTGCTTATCTCATTTACTTCGTGCTACACATAAGGATGTTTAAGAAATGCCATGAACAGTGAAATCATAAAGTAAGATGGTGTAACTAACACTGTCAATTATAAATATCTTAAGTTCCCTGAACAAGTAACATAATTAATCATTGAATTATTGTTTCTTGTTAACCTAGTAAAAACCGTTTTATTTAAACAATGAAATCTGGGTAGGTATATATGTCGTAAATTAAATGTCAATCTCAACAAATGACCATAATTATTTTAGTTCATACGAAGTATCAGCTAATGTAATGTATATATTTGCAATCAAATAACTATAATTGAATTGCAAAGCCAGCATTGGGACTGCGAATATAAATAAAAATATGTAATAACGATTTTTTATAAAAAAATATTAATTTCAGATGTACCAGAACAATAACACAAGTGCAAATATTTAAAACCCGGAGCAATAATTGGGCAAAATGTGGGACTTACAATCAGTACAATCACAACGAAGCTACCATCATTTGCATCACACGAACAAGCAAATAAACTTACCCGGCTATACAACGTCGCTTTTTAACGAGCCAAGAATTATTAGTTGTAATTACACGAAAAAATAATAATGTAATGGTCAGAGTGAATGATCAAATTAGATCTGGCAGTAGTTGGATGTAATTCGAAAATATTGCGAGGGCAATAAATGTTAGCATGATCTGATGAAAAAATCAATTGCTTAGGGATGCTGGTGTTTTGGCGTTGTAGGAACGTGGAAAAGTTGTTGGGTTTGGAATATGAGTGGAAAGTAGACAATTTTTGTAACATGGAGCATGGCATTGGCTGGGTCATTGAATACACGAATATTAATTAAAGCAAGGAAGGAGTAATTGCAATTAATTAGAGCTGGAAGAGACAAGTTGCGAATTATTTTGATGCTAAAATATGAAGAATGTAAAGAGGAGTGCAGAACTGAGTGAGAGCCACGTAGCTGTGAATGCCTCTGACTATGACGTATTGCATGGATATCTTCAGAGAGCGAGAGAAAAACGGAGATCAAGAGCAACTTACATAGACAGACAGCCAAATTCATTGAGGGATTCTGAGCGAGTACAGAGTAGTGGGCACAGTTCTCCTGGTTGAATTTCCACTCTGATCGCTACATTTAAATTGCCTTGTAGCGTACGAGAAGGACGAGAAGTGCAACGCCGGCAGAAGGAAACGAGGAATATGAAAGCATACCTGTGCTGTGCAGCTCTGATATAAATCGCTCCTAGCATAACATGCGAATGGTGTATTAGCACTATAGTGCTTTTCGTATATGAACCTTCGTTGCAATGGAATGATGAAAACTAACAAAACGCAAAGCTACGCAGACCTTACAAGGTATATGGTATATCGACTGTCCAAAGAATGTGTCCTATTTTAATCGGATGCAACCACCTTATAATTATATTTACTCTTCGATTAGTAAAACTATGACTGTTCCAACTAAAGGACCCCATTTGGAGTTGATTTGTGTATTTAAATTAAAAGATTCCATTTTGAAACTGTTTTGTGCATTTAAATGAAAAGACTCCATTCTGTAATTGATTTAAATTAAAAGAGCCCAATTTGAAACTAAATAGCATTACTATTGTCCTCATTAATCTCCGTACCAATTTTAAACTGGCTAGCATTTATGTATACTCTAATTATCATTTCACAGACAAGTAGACAGACGGAGATAACGGCTGTATAAGAACTGCTTAGTTGTAAAACTTGTGAAAAGTACGTATGAAAAGTACATGTAGCCGATGCAGAGTAGCTAAGTATGTATTCTATGGTGAAGTAAGTAATTGTGGATTGAATCAAGAGGTTTTTGACCCAAATGTAGGTTACAATACTAACTAAACTACCCTTCGTATACATCTTGTCTACAATGAACTACAATGCAAACCTAAGTCGCTACATCACTTTTTTCTCGCTCCGCACGCTACACATACGTAATCCACAGCTGCTCTGGCACTTCACAAATACCTTTGCAATACCTTTCTCAAACTTCTTTATACACTTGTTAGTTCAACAACCATCAAAAAATACATTTACCTGTAATTAAATAATATTGTATCAACCAAGTCACTCTGACATCACTAGACACATTTTTCGGAGCTTTAGGCGTCCAAACATTTAAATCCGCATTTCTTGTCAACATAAGAATGTTTTACAAGGGACATTGCGCTAGTAAGAATTAAGAATAGTGCAGAAGTACGTAGAAACAGGTTTTTATTTGGGACTTTTGAATTGATTTTTGTTTGGCGAATGATGGGATGGGATGAATGGTGAAACGCGGACTGGAGTTATGGGACAGATATAGGAGAGCTGCAAGAAGACATGCATGGGCAGTGGTGCTAAGGAGTTGAAAGGCAGATGGAGTGAGAGATGGCAGTAATTTCGTCCCCAAAAAGAAGGCATAAATAAGCATAAACAAGGATATCCCCAAATATGCAAATAATTTGGCACATGTACCTATTATGTACCTATTGTTGTTGGTTGATGACTAGGAAGTTGACTGGTAATTTGTTATAGGAGAGAAAGAAGAGAGCTTACTCCGTGTGTTTGGTGGACGTGGAGTTGTGTTCAATGTGTTCAATGTGTTCAATGTGTTGGTGGTGCAGAAATATCTGATGATGTCATGTGTTTGTTGTGTCGTTGGACAATATGGAGCTCCTTCCCTTTCCCCACACAGCTGTTTGTCTCAAGTTCGTGTGGCAGGAAGATTAAGGAAGGATATTAGTTTTATGAAAGAAATTGAGTAGATAGTCCGTGTGCATTGCAGGAGATTGGCATGTCACGTCAGCATCAGAAACTCTCAATCTCTTGTGTTTGGTGAGTGGAGTTGACGAGACGATTGGCCATTGGGTTGAGAGTTGAAGACTGAGTGGACTGAGTGAGTTAACTGAGATCAGTGAGTGAACGCTATCTGCACATCCTATAGCTCCCAGAGCTGCAGTGCACACAACACCAGAGATGCCATGTGAACTCCAATGGGCGCTATAAACTTTATTCTTCCACAAACTTTTGGTTTCATTGACCCCTACATAAATGGAAAGTGAACCGTTTTGGCATCTTGCCTTCCTTTGCTTAGCGTCAACTGAACTCAGCTATCAGCTTTTACCTCAACATACCTGAGTGGCTTAAGCTGCCTATGCCTTGCTACACATGTACCAACACAGCACAGCACAACCACCACTTCTCAGTCTCAGTTCTCACACACCACACCACACCAAACCATTCCATAGAGTCAGAGTTCCACTTCCACAACATCAGCCTATTCAGGCTCCACACTGCACTCGTCTTACTCGCTAGTCGCTACACTCGCTATACTCAATACTGAATACTCTGAATACTCTATACTCAATCCTCAATGCTCCACACAGCTTCCCTTCCCCAATCAACATCCATCCATCTCTCATGCACAGCACTAACATACAGACACATCTTGACGCTTAACATACATAACATCCTCCAACCACCATCATCAGCCTACCATTCTCATCATCACAGCCTCTATTATGTACATACACATTACATGAGATTACATTAGCCATTAGTTGCACTCCAGTCTTTTTCGCTCTAGCCTCACAGGCCTCAGACACGTAACCTCATCATCTCACCACAACACAACAACACAAACATAACCACCTACTCACATCGGGCATTATTTCTTATTGTTCAAAATACACACCGAGTGGCAACTCCACCGAATTCTCCCGCTTTCCTATTCTTCGCATAACCCGCGACTCACAGTCACTCTCATGCACCTCCCGATGATCCTTTTATTGCAATTTTCAGACAGCTAGCGAATTCCCACTCCAGCTACCAACACAAGAGATGTCCGATCTTTGTGTCATTCAAGTGCAACGAAGAAAGAGAGAACGGAAACAGCAAGAGTGCTCAAGTGGCCCTTCAACACCACCACTTTACCTTACTTGTACTTTTAGCCCTCCTTTACCATTGCCTATACATGCTCTTTAACTCAACACATTCATCATCCTGTTAAGCTACAAGTAACGCTACACAAAAATCTCAATCCATGCTCACAAGTAGAGTAGACATGACATAATATTATTTAGTTGTTAGTTGGTTCATGGGAAATCTCTAAACAATGTTTTTTTCTTATTCAACGCTTGAATAGTAAAAAATGATTGTTTTCTCAAGACAGATGAATGAAAAGCGGGAATTTTCATGCATTTTAAAGCTATTATTCTCTTGTGGAATTTTGAGATGGACAATTTGTAATTGGAAATTGAGGATAGCATATTCTCTGGATTTTAGAGTTGTAGATGAAAAGTTTGTAAGTAAATTAATTAAGAAGAGTATTTGGCTGGGATGCGCATGAAGTGAGGAGGAAAATGTGTGAAATGGTTAGATATACTTTTACGCTAGAGTGCATATCCATTGCAGCATTGTAGTGTGGAACGATGTATTCCACAGCCCTGCACGTATTGAATTTGCTAGTTTGTTTCACGCACAATTAAAGGTCGTTGCGTTGTTGCTGCAGTTGATGACTGAACAAGATCTGCGACTTTTGAGCAGTTTGTAGCATAATATGGCTTGTTGTTAGTGTGGTGGATGTAGCACTGCCAACACAGAGCTACAACACAGCCGAGGAATTGCAAAGTCATAAAAAGAGTAATGCCAATGAAGCTGATTGGACTGAAGCTGCTTCAGCACTCAATTACATCATAGCGGTATAGTCGTTGATAATTGTGATGATGTTGGATACTTTCGATTTCCCTTTTTCGATTTAAATAATCATGATGTCAGATAAATTACAAACATCTGTATCCACTGCCCTGCACCCCAATTGTGCCTTTACAATCACCACGTGCATAAATATTTCTTTCAAAATCAACGAGGATTTTTGGTCGCAGTACATCGGAAGGTGTCTAGTAATGGTGAGAGGGGAAGAAGAATGTTCATGTTTGTGACGCCAATTCCTCACTCATTGCTAAGAAGGCCATTTCAATTGGGTGCAAAATTTAGAGGAGATGCAGCATCATTTTCAGATGTTTGTTCTGATGAAATTTTGAGGAATTAAGTAGTCACTAGGTGCACAATGATTTCCAAAGCAGAAAATATAAGTATCTAAGTATCTTCGCGTTATAAGAGCTGTCATTGTTACCAATCCTGGGTTGGACGGTTAGAGCAATACAATTTTAAGGGATTGTGCTGATATACATTTTTGCACATGCAAATACTGTTCATCGTGCAAAAAGCGCTAATCGGACACATTAATACACACGAACTTTGAAAGGAGCATGAGAGACTGCAGACTAAGACTCAAGTGCGGGGGGCGAGAGTTTATTATTGGACAAGTAATTGTAAGGAATCAGCCAGACACGTCTACCAACATTGCAGTGTGGAAAGGAAAAGACTGGATTTGACTCTACTGAACCTTAGTTGTTTGACTCAAATGTGTCGTGGTGTTGTCTGTGAGTTAACTTAACGACAATTCAGTAGGCTGCTGTGGTGTATTTGTAATGGTACAGCGTTCCGAAAGAAAGTGAAAATAAGGGATTTATATCTTTATTGCTACATTTGCCTAGCTAGATGAGATATTCAGATAAGTAGTAATAAACGCTCGAGTAACTTTTCTAGAGTGTGAAATTTGCAATGTGCACTCCACACCACACACTCAGCTAAGTCAATACTTGTGTGTAGGTCTGAGCTATAAAGTGTACACTTAATTCTCTTCAGCCGTTCTGTGCACCCAACTAATTCTTGTGTAGTCAAAGAGCAAACACCTTCACTAACTCCCTCACTAATAATCAATGTAGCTACTCTGTTGGTTCAATGCACAGATTAACGCGCACTGCGCTCTTTCAGTGTACCAACAGAACATGCATGCTTACAAATTCTATGTCAGACATTAGATATTCATCTCATCATAGATATACATGTTACACAAGACACATTTAACACTCAGATAAACTTACTCAATATGCGCACCACACACTTCCCTAGTTCTTCAACTTCAGATTTTGGCTTCTCTATTACATAACATTTTTTAAGTGTCGGGAATTTTCCAAATTCTGGAATATTAATATAATATCATTATGTAATACGGTAAATGCTGACATGCATTTTCATGTAGTATATATTGTGCTATGATATTGTATAGTTGTATTTAGTAGCTCAAAACTCCTTTGTTTCATACCATAACGAGATTTTGAATTTCATTATGCTATTGTCTAGCATTTATTCTTTGGTGCTATAACAAGTGTTATTTTTGTGCTGCTTATTTCGATGCTTTTTTGGCAACTTTAAAAAACTGTTGTTGAGACTTTTCATGGTGAAACTTTAACTGAAACCAAATATTTAAACTCCAGGTGTGAGTTTAAAAACCATATAAAGCCCAATATAGAAATTTAAAATACTTAGGTTTTCATTTTGATCAAGTTAAAAGAGGGAAACGATTTGAGACTGGGAAGTTTAAATGTGTTTCATGATCATCTCCAACTCCTTGTAGAAGTTCAAACTTCAACTCTTAAACTACTGCCAAGTGACACATACCAATCTTTTTGGAAGTAAATAGACGAAATTAAAAGTAAACTTATCTGAGGAAAACCAATTTTTTCTTCAAGATAATTAACACCACTAGCCTAACAATGCTGCAATTAGCACTAAAAGCCAAAAAAGTTGGAAATGCTAAACGTTTCAAAATAGTAAGATTTGCCCACATATCGAAAGTATTGAGAGAGAACATGAGTTTGCATGCATTTCCGCGCTCAGCTAATAAAAACTGTGCTTCTGCTGCCATAGCACACCACATCAGCAATACGAGCAAACCCTTTCTTACAGTTTGGAGTCAAACTTAGAACATCTCTGCATAGGGAAGCGGAAGTGGTTTCTTTTCTGCACACATTTTCATAATTCTCACCCTCTCACCATTCACTCAATTCACCAATGCAACAAACTGCATTTACTCCAACATAACTCTCTGTGCACTCACAATCAGTCCCATTCCTCCTCTCGTCATTCATCACTCAACAAGTAGCCAACTAATTGCGCTGATTGTAGCCATCCAACAAAAACATATTTCTAACTCTGTCACTTCTGAAGGCCTATGCTCATTTTTAACATTTTTTGCCATCTCTTGAAAGTAAACCCGCCCAAGAGATGCAAAATGAGAGTAGGATTCCCAACTACTACCCTTGCTCTAAAACCCAAGTTATATTATTAGCTCTTTCCAATATAAAATATAGTGCATCAAAAATACAGTAGTGCTACATTCAGCGATAGTTACCATCATGGATTTGTATCATTCAAATGGCTAAATGCTAATTTACTCATCAATACTTTCATCCCAACCATACACCAGAATGGCTCTTTTGTTCAAGCGAGTGTGCTTGCAATTGTAAAAATAAAAATAAATGAAGTCGTGTAATCAATGGAGAACTGCAATGCGGAATGCGGATGGTGGCTGTGCACTCGTATTTCAAAGGAACAAAATTACAACATATCGGTAGTATTGCGAGTGCAGATACCCACAACGGCATAAAATGTTGCACTTGAATCTTGTTATAAATCTGCACTATAATTTTAATTAATTTTTTTTTGCATTTTGTGCATATGGCATCGAATCGCCAAATATCGAAGTAGGCTCATAATAGCAAGGGAAATTGTAACACCAACTAAAATAGGATTGTGAAGAAAGGCATGTAGGCAATTTTGTAATTTCAATCTGGTGTATTAGAGAATGCATTGCAACGTAAAGGGACGCCGGAATCTTGAAGGAGGAAGGTCAGCGGATGACCTTCCGTTTCTGCTTTGAATATTAAAACTGCTCGATGTTTCTCACCACTCAACTCACTCACGCTTAATTTTAGTGGTGGAATGCATTTGATATTATGGTCCAAATATCTTTATTTCTCGCACTTCCAATTCTTCTTAAATTACGCAAATTCAAATACGTTTCCAAATCCTCTTCCAACAGTCACTGCCTGCAACACACTCAACCCAGAGACTCACGTCCAACAATAAGTGATTCTTGAGAGTCAACTCACACAGTCAAACATATCATTTATGTAGCACTAGCAATCGCATTACTTTCAACCACAACTTCATCCAACCTCGCATCCAAAACTCACTCGTTTCATTTCCTTTCATGTTCATTTGATATGGAATCCCACTCATCTACGTTTTGAAGGCTTAGTGGCTCAATGACTCAATTCTAGTGAAAAACGCTACTACGATTACATATTGTTAAATACTTCTTTTATTCATACAGTATTCTACACAATTTTTATTTTCCCCCTACTACAATTCATAACTCCGTTAATTCTCTATACAACATTGAGCAAGATTAAAAGGGAACATTAGGACTACGAAACTGATTTTACACGTTGAATAAAAAGAAAGTGCAGAGAGAACCACTAATACAGTAAAACAGTTTGTATAAATACATTGGCAATAAACTGTATTAAAACAAAGTAAGAAAGTATCTTCAGCATTACAGACAGACATTTCATTCATATAAAATAGCTTTTCTATTCAATTTTCAAAGTTGTCCGATTTACTCTAATTTTGAATGACACCTTTGTCCAACATCCTAGAACACGTCTGCCAGCTTTGAAAGAATTGTGTTTATTCGTTCTTGAGTTATCGTGCCCAAAGATAGACATAGAGACACACAAATAATTTTTATATAGTCGCTTCCGCTACCTAATAATTAAAATGCAAGCGAGAAAAAAGAATGCGTTTTAGAATAAAATCCATTACTACAGTTATGCACAAACTGCAATTTTTCTGTAACGATAGATTATGTAATCAACAATTCAAAAACTATGCAGCTACTTGTAATTAAAATGAAAGTCCACTCCAAAGATACACTTGTGATACAGATATATGCATACATACCAAAGCCTTTTCGAAAACGATTGGTGGTGCGATGCGATGCGCCTCCAACAAAGAACGATATGTTTATTGATAATGAACAAAATATTCCTCGAGGCTGTTTTAGCTGTTTACGTATACTACTGTAAAATCGAATTGAAAATCCAACTGCTGAACGAGCATTGCTCTGAATTATTAGTAATTTGAATCCTGATTCCGTGTCAAATTCGACAAACCAGACACGAATTCGTGTCAGATCTTGGATTTTCCATGTTAGAAATGTTGCGACGCTAAAAGTTAAACAAAGCTGGCCAGTGCCACGATGCCTATTGCTACTCAACCCAATTACATATTTTTGGCCTATATATTGTGTAGGACTTGCAGGCTTGTAGGATGTAGCTGAAGTCAAAGCAAAAAGCGTGTTTGTTAGTTGGTTTGTAGTTTGTTATTTACTGAGGGTGTGGAATTCAAAAATGGGTTGAAATCAAATTGGTTGGTCCTAGTTGCAGTTCCCAGTTTATTTAAGTGTAAGGGACAAGGCGGACTATGGCTATGGGAACCAGGACAGGAGTCAAATCTGTTAGTTGCTTTTGCGTTGGGGAAACTCAAGTGTCTCGGTTTGGTATTTAGCAATTATAAGTAAATAAGGGATAGCTTATTGTTTCCTTCTGAGTACGGATCCAGAAAGAAAGTAGCTAGAGTATAATATTTCCTTTGTGGAGGTGGTGTGATTGATTGTGGAGGTAGGAGATGGAAAGTGATTTCCTGTTTTCCTAGTTGGTGCAGAGTGCAGGTGCAGAGGCAGTGCGGGTCCATGACTAGGAACAGTGTGAGCATTCGTGGCGCTACCAACACTCCACTCCACCAATCCCTCCACTCCGACTAAATTTAAAATGCAAACCTAAACACCAACACTGTCACACTGTCAACTCCTAAAAGTATATCCACTTCCTTCATGTAAAATTCAAGACTTGAACGAAGAAGCAACAGCTCTTTCGTCCTACAAGACTTCCCGATGTTCTAAGCCGCTGAGAAAACTTCTAACAATTACAACCTTTCTGTTCTTTTGATAGCCAATCTCCACTCATCCAGTACAGAACATGCACCAAGTTTCTCCTAAATGTGAACAGACATTTAAATGACATTTCTCTTATTGGAGTGCCTGATGTGAACATATGGTTCAACTTCCAAGCAATTTCTTTGGTAGATGCAATGCAAAGTGTTCTATATCATATTATGATTAAAACTTACCTATTCATAATGGCAGACATTATAAAGCTATGTAATTACAATCAACAATTAACAAGCCCTGTGTTGTTTCTTCGTCCACAACTCACATTTTTAAAAACTTTTTTCAAAAATCCTGCAATTTCTCTTTCCGAGTATTGCAGCACAAACCACGTCATAATTCGCAAATTGTAAGAAACTGCATTTGTTGCAAAAATGGAATTTCATAAAATAAGACATCGTAAGAGGGTTGGATTGATTACTAGATGACTTCCTAGTGTTCCTAGCCAATTGTCTGTGATATCTGAAGAGCACATTTAATTGCCAACTCACAAGTTGCAACCACGAAACAATTCTTTCCATTCTTGCCCAATCCCAACATTGAGCAGGTAGGTATGCTAGTGCACCCAGCACCCATACGAGCACACCTCTGTGATGAATGTGGGGTGTAGTGTCATCGCCCAACACCCTACACAAAACCCACACTTTTTTATTATGTAATAGATTAGAGTGACTGCGGGAAGAAAATGTATGTTACGCTTATGTCGCTTAATAAATACCAATACACCGAAAGAGAATGTGGAGTATTGTGGAGAGGGAATCGGGAATATTTCTGGCTCAGTTCCGCTGCTCTTCTGCAATGAAGGAGTTGAAGGATTGGATGTGGACAAGGTGTGACGCTCAATTGCTGATTGTGTGAGTATCAGCAGCGACTGATCCGTGGTGGTTGCGTTGTAGCAGTGTGATGTTATGACGGATAGCAGTAGCAGGGAGCTCTGATCGCGTTGGTTGGACTGATAATATTATGAATATATACAGCTTTGCACTGGACTGGCAGCTACACGTCATTTAACATTGCCCTTGTTGTAGACTGGCTACGAGGTAGTGTTAGTATAGTTTGGCAAAAGTACCTCTCGACCATTCTTTCTTCAGACTCTGACGGATCTGCTGCAGCACACAACACGATAGTGACTAACTGACAAAACAAACTTCGACTTCGGCAGTGGCCATGAATGAGGAAAAAGTGGGACCTTCAACATAGGTCGTTAGATGTGACCTTAGACTTTACTTTCGTATTTTCTGCCTTCCAGGGGTCGATTTGTTGATTCCATACTTATCTCTCTTAATTTGCAACTCAGTTATTTCGTCTTCCATATATTTGCTCCCCTCTCCCCAGCGATCAGTATCCACAAACTACACTTCTTCCATTATTCATACATATTATCATTAACAGCCAAACCGGCAAAAACCAATACTAACAATAAGTCTAATTTGAATAATGGTTGCTCTTATAATAGAGCCTCAGCTTCATATATTATTGAACATTTTGTTGAAATATAGAAGAACTTGAGCAAATATTGGATTCCAAATAAACCAGTATGATATGGATGAGAGAAGCTTGGTTATCAAAATAAAGTTTGTCTCACTAGAGGTTGAAAAATGTCAATGAAGTTAATATGTGGCAGTTAAGTGTTGTAATTGAAAAACAATGTACTGATGTTATTTTGTGTTTGAAAGAAATTCAAACTTTCAAACTTTAAATATAAATGGCAGGTTTAATAGCATGCGGGGTTTTCGCAAGTTGGTTAAGCAAGTAAATATTTGGAGGATTGTTTATGATTGCTCTATTGATACGTGTATGATTGGTGATTGGTGTACAGGGAACTAAAATATTTTTGAGAAAATGCATTGTCGTCACAATGTTATTGCTAGTATTCTTCCTTGCCAGGAATGCGAATTGTGAATGCAAGAAAGAAATCTCAAGTACAAGGTGAACTGACAATGAGCTCGAGTGAGTTGTACCTTCCTGAGTATTGAAATACATTGTGGAGATAGGAGCAGCACACCATAGCGCAGAGAGCTACTAGTATAGTACTGAAGGTAATAGCAGTAATAATAATAATAAATCTACAGCTACGTGTTGCGAGCTGGCATAATAATATTCCGCCGTGTGTTTTCAGCACAGACGTTTTTTACTGGATCCTACAAACACAAACATTCTGTTTAGCATTGCAACATTACCGTATGACAACAACAGCTTCACATATTATGCATAGTAATTACTTAACGGCATGCAACGCTACAACGTACAACTATAACGTACAAAACAATCCATCTTGTGCACATTACATTACACATACAGTGACTAAGCACACCACACAAAGAATATTTACTTATTTGTTCTGCAAACATGTTCATCAATTTGTTTTACTCATACATTCGCTGCTCCAACTCACATAAAATATTCCAATTGGCTGTCCAACACTAACAGCGATAGGTTTACAGTCTGCACCCTAGTCATTTCCAGACATTGACATGTCCAGGCTTACGCACAAATTCACAACTGCATTTAATTGTGTATCAGGTTTTTGGGCAGGAGACATATACCCAGAAATCTCAGTTGGCTAAAACGTAGGTAACAAAAAGGAAGACATTCCAGAGTAAAAGAATATTATAACTGTACAATCCCCGTAGTAGCAACTGCGTAGAGCGAGTAGTGGAGGGATGCGTGGCCGGTTCCACTCTTGGGCTTTGCATGGCCATGAATGAAACGCAGCAAGGAGAAACTGGACAAAAAGCAGAGTGCATAGACGATAGTAATCTTGGATGTAGAGTAGCTCTTGCAAATCGTAAATCGACCTTCAGAAGAATAAAGTATGTGCCGTGTTGGCTTTGTTTTGTGGTAAAGGAGTGGGCGCAGATCCAGTTAGCCTCAGAAAAAGGTGGCAAGAGTTGTGGGCTTTATAGCAGGGCACACTAACATGCATTTCATTCCACCCATCTTGCTACCCTGCACCCAACAATGAGGCCTCGGGCCAAACAGGTATTTTTGCACCTTACAACGCCAATTCCAAAGCACCTGTCCATCTTCCCAACTCAAACACTCCAACATCCAGCCTCAATCTTCCAAAATCTTCCAACACCTCACTTTAGTTCCTTCTCCTCCATATGCAACCAGTCAGTTCCACACTCTGCCCACCACTCCTGCCATGCACTCACACTGGCAGCTGGCAGTGTGTGGCTAATCCAACGCAACATGCTGCCATGCAACAAGTCAGTCACCGTTCAGTCATGTCCTCCATCAACATTACAACACACAACATTACTGTGGACACCGAAAACAACACACTGTATAGCACAGGTTTAAACCTAAATCATTACTCCTCCACCTGGCCTGGAGCTGAATTTCCCGAGACATGTCCCTAGCATCTCACTCAGACCCTAAATTAACGTTTTCATCCTTCAAGTATTTCACTGTTACAATATTAACATAGCAATACTAACAATAGTATATAAGAGTCAAGCCACCGAGGTGTGTATTTACTGAATTTATTGAATGGGCAGGACATAATAATATCTTGAAGTCCACAGTAATATTTTCATAGTACAGCAATTGTTTTTGACGGAGGTGTGCGTACAAGTTTTTGCCACACTATTGGCCAAACTGCGTTATGTGTTTCTGTGTTTGGGCTTTGAACGTGTCATTTCATTATTCATTATGGCATTTTATTTTGCAGCTACTGATTTGTTTTCTTTGGTTGCTTGCTACTGCTTGAATGCTGAGGTCTGTTGTGGGTTGAGTGGTGGCTTGGTACCTCAGTTTTATTTAAATGACAATTCAGGACATCTAATTATAACATTCTTAGCTCCTGGTCTCTTGTATTAGCCCCTCCCACACTTTTATACGTTAGCTAAATTCCAGCCATCGGCGTCATGTAACCGATACCTCATTATCTCTATACTACAGCTCATCTTCAGAAACCCAAACACTTTTATTCTTGCAATCTATCCGATTTTACACTTATAATCAGGTTCATGTACTCGTACGACAGTTATCTACACTACAAAACATAATAAAATCATAATAGCCCAATTTCGGGTGCAACAATTTTTGATGCAGCATGACATAATAGCTCAGCGCTAAAAGTATAGCAGAGAGGCTCAGAATCCGAGAACAGCAAACGAGCATGAAACTAGAGCCCTGAAAGCAGTAGACTCCCTACTCCTAATGCATTTGTGGACATGTGAATGAACCACGTCCTTATTTGCTTATTGTACTGGGATTTTAGCTTGTTCGATGGAGTTGATTCTAAATGTCAGTTTCTCTACAACACTTTTGAAGATGAACAATACAACCACTTCAACATGAGGCGAAGGTATTGAGAGAGAGAGAGAGTTTGGTTTGGTGACCACTTTCCGATTCGTTCATGTTTGAATTATTCTAACGACTTGCGATCTGATTACATAATGTGCAAACATAATTGTTACGTTTGACACTCGAAATACATATCATACTAATGTAATTGCTAGCACGAAATATTTACACGAAGCTAGTATGGATTACACGATTCAATAAATACGATTTTCAGCAGGAAAGTTGCTGATGCCTTCTGAAATTGTGAGGGCCGAGTTAAAAGTGGAACATGGTTGTTACGCTTACCATGGGTAATGCACAGGAAAAGATGAATAATATATTATTGATTTATACATAGATTCTGACTGATAGTTATAAACAATCGCCAACGTATTTCCGGACTGAACTTCGATCAGATAAGTCCAAACCTTCGTAATACAAGACGAATAAATACCAAGTTGGTCTGACATACAACCTGGATTTACTAGCTGCTACTATTGAAATAAAAATCAACGTTATGCTTTGGCTGATTTCTGCTGGTCTCCAGGTATGGCGTAGTGGAGGGTTATTATCAAGGAGAATGGTGTTATAATGTGTTATAAGAAACTTGAGTCGTGCTCAGATTCTAATACCCCTCCTCTACGCTATAGCTGGAGACAGAAATCAGCCACTGGATTACGTTGATAAAAATGGATAATAGTCCCTACGTAGCAATCAATAGAAATATATTACAGGGGAAATGTAAGCTATAAAAGATGACATTTTGTGTAAAACAGCATCAACAATAATTAAGTAAGAAGGAAGGGTTGATTAGTTAGTAAAAGCAGATTTTCATTTAATGGTTTTTTGGATTCAACCATAGCTGTTATTACAGTAATACTACTAAAACCAACATTTATGAGCCACTGCATTACAGCGTGGGCAATGTAAACCCGTGGTAAACCAAATTTGCAGACGACTGCTGATTTCCGAATAATTAACATAACTGAAAAAACAGATTCTGACCTGGTATTGACGATTGCGATGATTTCAGGGAATTTGATTCTTATCCAATAAATTGACCTGCAAAACAAGACAAAAGCTATTGAATAATTCACATAAATATTATTCCATCCAAATTTAAATGCAGGATGTGTGCATTTCATGTCTGCAATACACGTAGTCTTTTGCATTTTGATCACAAGCTTAACAAGTTTAATTTCGATGTAAACCAAATATTTTATGACATTATTTTAGCATTAGAGATATGCAAGGTAATTCTTCTAAAAGCTGCATTTGTGCACCTCAGGTAGGACAATAACAATTTTACCATGAATAAAATTTGAAGCTCAATTCTTCAATTTCATTTGTTTTACAAAGAATGTCTCGTAAACGGTGTAGCCAATTAGAGCCCTCGTTTTTGGGGGTTCAGAGGCAAAACTTAGTTTAAATTGTATTTCTGGTATAATTGTCTGCCGTAGCAGATATACACAAATGCAGGTAAATAGAAATCACAGCTACTAAAAAATACTGATGTCTACTTGATTGGGTGTATGTACATCAATCAATGAATTACAATTCCGAGAATTGTGTATTAAGACTAAACGACACCTACTAGTTCGTAATTAATGATAGTTATATGAATAACGACTCACTATTTTTTCACTTTAACGATGCAAATATTTTGTACTCCAATCCACACTGATAATTACACTGCTACATACTAGTAACCAGTTCTTATATTATTCAAACAAGACTTGTTTGAGCCTGAATTACTTAATGCGCATAGATCTAAGTCAATTGCCACATTAGCATCTTCACGGTAATATTTGAGGAAAAGTGGCAATTCAATCCTCTTGCTAATAACAATAACCTATTTGAAATAACCTTTTAGTGCTATACTATACGATAAAAATGATGCCAAGAAATAGTGAGGGTATTTAAAAATATCGCTTTTAAATTTGAAGAATTATTTAAATATTATAGATTCAAATATAAAAGTATTCGATTCAACTGATCTCAACTCAGATTACGAAATGGAGACCAAACAAACAAACATGCTCAAGTGAATTATGCTACTGCTTATGAGTTTGTATTAGATGTTTCGTTAATCGTGTGTGTGGCATGTGATACATACATTTTTATGCACTGTTAAATGGAAAAAATGTATTTTTTTATGGGTGTCATTTAATTCTCCCATACGAATATGAATTTTCCCTTAAAAAATATGAAATCGCACACATTATTCATACA
>JAQFYB010001435.1:0-32635 GCA_034694085.1 Pogonognathellus longicornis | reverse complement strand
CTTTACAGAAAGGTATTCAAATGAAGTATTAGTTTAAGCAGAAATTTTTCTGTGCATCTCTCTCTCTCTTTCTATCCGTGTGTCTGCTAAATAGTGATGCATGCGTAAAGTAAATGTTTGAAGAGATAGACGTCTCGGTTGTTGTGTTATCTCGCATTCTCTTGTGTTGTTGGCTTAGCTTGGCTTGGCTGTGTGGATAAAACGATGGACGGATTCTTTTTTCTTTTCATTGAGTTCAGAAAGAAAAAATAGGAGGTAAATTAATTGATGAAAAAGGGTGCCGTAATGAATAAATCATCTTTAGTCAACGTCATCACACTTTTGTTCAGAATCTTTTGTTTGTTGTTTTGATTTGATTGTTATTGTCTGGCTTCAACAATGATCGTTTTTCACCTCCTCCATCAACCAAACCAATTTCCTTCACGAATGTATTTGTGTACATTGTACTCACAGCCTTTTTCTCCATCCTGCAGCCAACAACGCTCGTACGTGTGGTAGTGTTTTCTGTGATGTGGTGTCGAGTACTTTTATATTTCTCTTCTCGTCAAGTCGTCGTCGCTTACCATTGTCGGATTATCCCTGCACTTTATGCGTCCACTTTTTCCAATCAATTCTCTCAAATATCTATCAAGTCAACAACACAAACCAATGTATAGCCAACGTCTCGTGCTCGTGAAATCATGTAGCAATGTAATATCCAATATTATTCCATCCCACTATATACAATACAATTATCTTACATATTATCCCTTGCTTATACACACATTCAAACATAATATACCTTCATATCCACATTGATACAATCAACCAAACCTGCTACGACACTTTACTACTTAAAATCAACACAACAATACAATACCCACACAACAATAATTTATTTTTCAAAGTAAATCCAGCCACTTTACATTTTCTTATACCTAGTCATTTTATATCCGTATGTATGTACATACCTTGCTTCATCATTTTATCAACTGTATGGATATATTATTAATGCATTTAATTTTGTCACAGCCATTTATTTTCTTTATGTACATGTACATACCTAATATAATTATACAAAATAAATACCTACTTATATAAATAGTACTCATTTTATTAGCTATACGATATGTCAAAGCGCAATAAAGTACTATGCAACTATAATAATATTATATTATTACATACACTGTACTCCTAAGAAATTTAACGACATACAGGTACATTGTGATTACATTGTGTGAAAGTATAGAGCAAGTGGAAGGAGTGCAATAATGGATGGAAAGGAACAAATGAACGGATGCTAGTAAATACTTAAAGGCTGTAACTGTGTAGCCGTGTGATTTGTGAGTAGATGAATAGTTTGATGTATTATGTGTGTGTATGTATAGGTATATAGTTACACAAAGTAAATATAATACAAAGTAAGTGTTGCATTCTGTGCTAAGTATTTTGTTGGCTTTGTATTGTGTAATAGTTTGTATCATCGCGAGCAAATGTATTGTTGATTGCGTTGAATGCAGAAGAGTGGATGATTTTACGTCGTCTTTACTCTTACGAGGACGGAAAGAGTAGTCCCCGTCCCATTATATTATTATGCACTATCCTTCATATCGTGCCCAGCACAACAGTCAACAATCTCTGTTTGTCTTGTGTATATTAATTGCGCTCATGGTTGGTTTGTTTAGTTGGGCTCTATGTTGTTTGGTAGTGGAGTAATGTATTGTAATGTGATGTAATGTAGTAATAGTGTAGCTGGAGGAACTTTAATTCAAAGCAAGAAAAGCTAAGCAAATCCACCGTGCCATAACCATTATGATGATAGAAACCATTTCAATCTTTGCCCTTCTTTTATTTTCGGCAGAGTCAAAGCATTGCTCGCTTTCAATATTATACTCTCCTTTTTGTATTCTCGTCTTCTATTCTTTTCTATCTATTAGAGCTAGTCAAGTCCAAGTCAAGTCCAGATACATCTACCACCACCAACACAACACAACGACGACGACTATTACGATTAACAATAACTCCCAGCTCTAGTAGTCTCTGCCTCTGTGTATAAAATATTATTGGTTCTTCACGACCAGCTTGCCGTTAAGAAACAAAAGGTGCATAGGAGGGACTTAAGGAGGCAGTACCCTTAATCCCAGGTAGACAGGCTCTGTGCTGTAATTTCAAATTTTCTAATTAAGTTTCTTGATGATTATCAGTTATTTTAATTTCATTCATTCAAGATGAAACGAAATGGGCTTTGTTCCGTCTCTCTCACTCACACACACTCACACACACAGCGCATCTCACACAAACAAGAGTTATCATTAACCTTGCATTTCATTTGGAGTCCAACTACAAGATATAATAGCCCAGTTAGTTCATATGAATTCTCCGTCTGTTCTGTGTAAAGCTACACTTATCTGTATTTATATTATACGTACATATTTGAGTTCTAATAGTGTACATATTAAATTGTTTGTATGTGTGTGTATTATAATTGAGAGTGTAATAGATTGATAATAAACTTGAATCTTTTTATTTAAAAAATTCAACTCGCCTTCCTTGACATTCATACACAACATACAATATCTTATGCTATGCTACAATCATTTTATCCATTCTATCTTTAGATTAGATAAAAATATCCTTTTTTACGTCCTATATATTATACAGCACATACTTTGCATAGATAGTCTGTGTGTATGTTTATCAGAATCTTTGCTCTGTATGTGTGCGCATTATTCGTAATGTAATAAATGTATAAATAACATGGATATTATGCTTAGTGTGTTTATCAATGTATGTGTGTAGGTCTAAATGTGCAGTATAATGTTCATTTATAGATTTGAAAGAGAATGAGAGGATGATACCTGTCTGAAGCGCTATGCGTACAATGCTCGCCATGACTCACTCACGACTTAGTCATGCCTCTCCAATACTAATAATCAAATAATCTGTGGATCCAAAATGCATAAAGCATTGTGTAGTCGGTTTTTAGGAGAGTGGAGAAATTTAATAGACTCTGTGGGCTGTGAGACTGGAGTATGTGAGTCTATTCTAAGAATTTATTTCATAATAAGCTGCTGCATAGTGTTTCTTATAATTCAATTAGAATCGTACCTTATATTTAGTATAAAATACTACTATGAAAATAACAATAATAATATCAAGTACAAAGGGAAGGAAAGCAATAATAATGGCCATTCATTTCATTCTTTCTCGACTTAACCTTTACATCGAATAAGCATAGACAGTACTATTATTATTACTATGATTACATGAATGGGCTTTTCTAGGCGTTTCTTGCTTCTGATAGCTGGCTGTAGTCGTCCATTAAATTACAAACATAAATGCTCACACAGCACAGCACAGAAAAGTCGAGTGAACGAGTTGAGTTGGAAACGAATGAATAAAAGGGGCCTTTATTATTACAACCAACATTTTTGGGATTTATCCAACATTCTGCTCTCTGTGCCTTCATCAGAGATAGACTCATTTTCTACGAGTCAGCTCCAAAGGACTGTGCCTACATATAGGAGTAAAAGGTCAATAATTATTATGACTTGTTTGGTAAAGGAAGAAAAGAATTATTGCATCGCAATAAATTGAGGCAAACCAAAGATTACATGAATGAGTGAGAAAGGTCTCAGCAACCACAAACATACAAACATTTAACATATCGACATTCGGTAAGTGAGGGTTCGTTGACAAGCCCAATTCCACACCGTGCAATTTAAACATTACGTTTACACCGCCACACACTACAATAATAAACCTCCTCACAATTATGTGGCTTGGGCCACAAAATCCAAACGCAAGTATATTATATGGCCTCTTCTAAAAACAGTCAAACCCAATGTGATCTGATACCTTTAGGTAGCCAAACTATAGTTTATCTACCTACATATGTACCTATACATATATTTTAACGGTTTTACAGCTACGAAACAGATATATAAATTCACGAGTGAGAATTTCTCCAAATTATTGTTTATTTCCATTTATTATTAGATTTTTTACTCAGTTGTTGAATATTATCACAAGTAGGAAATGGACAACTTCAGAAATGCAAAGACACAAAAATATTTTCTAAAAAATTTAACACAATTTATGACATGTAATTCTATATAAAGAAAATAATGTTTGAGTTAATGCAGTGCATTTATAATAAATTTATTTGGGTTACTTTTAAATAAAACGAATGAAGCATTTGCACCGAGGCAATTATCACCGTAATAAGGAAGATTACATTACTTACTCATTTGATGTAGCGATATGACTGGAGGAGGTTAAACATCAAATTATTTCGGTATAGAACGACGATGCTACATAGACAAAACGTATTGGAGGTATATGGTAGTTATACCAACCCGTATAGTACGGAAATATTGTGAGTGAAACCCATGAATTAAAATGCAACGGACTACAAAGTGAAAAAACACACATTCAGTCCCTTTAAGCAGCGTTATAAGAATCAAAAGGGAAAAACATATTTGAGTCTTAACGCACGTACTTATTTCAGTTGCCTACCCAAGTTATCATCTATACATCACTCTGTAATTAAAAGAACATAAATTACAGTTTCTACTTTTTTACACAATTAAATATTACACATAAAAACAGACTCTCTTTATTTTGATTTTAATAAGAGAGTACAAATATTATGTGAACTCACTTTGGTAAAATATACTACTACAGAAATTACTAATGTTAGTGTAGACTCTTAAAACTTTATAAAATATAGCCACTACTGCTTAAACAATATTACAATGCTTTACGACAGCATTAAACATCAACAAGGTAGGTTTATTCAGTTGGTACTAAAATGATTTGCTTTAAAGTCCTCTTTAATGAAATCCTTGAGAATGACATTCTTATACAAATGTGTATAAGAATGTCAAATTCTTATACATGTAGTTCCTATGTACCTATGTACCTTTATTTGGCTTTATTCATTCATAAAAGAATTTGAGTTGTCAAGAAGAATTGTCAATAAGTTAACAAGCAGTAATTATTATGAAACATACATGCATTACTTATGTGGTGAATGAATTACAGTATTGCGTATAAATAATTGTTGCCTTAAAAGTTGATTACATAATAGATAGGGAGACAGTTAGGATTTGTGTTAAATGCGCTTTAGACATATACAGATAGTTAGTGATTATGACTATCCTTATAATATTATATTCTTGTTTTTGTGATGGGAGTGAGAATTATGGGATTTGTGGGCTGATTTGTTGGAGTGTGTATAATCCGACTGAGAATAAGTAAGGAAAGAAACTGACATAGAAATTGTATCATATAGGTTGTATGTGTACAGTACACATACACAACATGCACTGGGCAGAGAAAGGAATTATGATTATCTTGAAAGTGGACTAAGAATAAGAAAGGGTTGCATTTGCCACTGGATGCGTGGCAGTATGTTGGAGTGTCGGTGTAGAAGCGGGCGAAGGAACTACTTAGGTCGAATGTAATAAGTACTACTAGGAGGGCTGACACAGTAAGGGAAGGAGTGAGGAGCGATTAAGGATATTATTACATTAGTATGTATGCTAAGCCTTATAATAATAAATGCTATAATTCAACGTTGAGTGATTTTTCCTGTTGACAAAAATAATTATTGATGCATCTGTCCATCCATGTATTGGAGCAATAACAAGGGAGGTAAAGCGAGCCGACAAAAGATCCCTACTGAGCTAATCGTTAAGAAAAACATCGATGGAATCTATTGTTTTCCCCTCAAGGCCAAATAGTATCAACCATGGGAATCTTGTATTTCCAAACAGAACATTTTACAAATCTCATCTGAACCTTAAGCTTTTTTCTCGTCTTCTCTTGGCTTTTGCTTGTGTGAGATGTGATGTGTATGTGTGTTATGCTACCACAAATATATTTTATAACGTCCACTCAATCCTCAACTCTTCCCAACAATTCCTCTCTCACAATAAAATACCATCCGATTATCTCATCTCATATTTTAGACTCTGGCTCCTACACTCTCACCGTCTTACTACATCCACTTCCCCACAGAGCCTTCTCTTCATTTCACTCCAATGCTACAATCATCCGCTTAATTTCACGTATAATACCAGTCTCAAGTCCTCCTCTTCCACCTACTCACGCAATAAAATTGTCCATCCAATACTACCAATAGCAATAATCTAACGATAAATTCAAACCACATAACATAACTTTCTATATCAAACTACAAACTATGTATACCCATGTACTAATACAATACAGCTTCATTTTACCCCTTCACTTGTATTCTACTCCTATACATGTATTTATACACTAGTAGTGTAGTTACAATGTGAATTAATTCATACATGTACAAAGCAATAAAGCTACTGGCTACCCTTTATATGTATAGTGATAAAAGTAATATTGTACACACATCAAATGCATTGCTTTGATTATGAGAGTTATTTTCTTGAGAGCCGTGCGTGGCTTATTTCTTTGATACCGAATGCATTTATGTTTGTGTAAATACAGCCGAAATGTAAATGGTGTGTGGGGCATTGTATTGTACACTATAATGATTCCGATGGGTTTGAATTGCAGTTGACTTTGATTTTCCTAATCCATTGTAATAGTTTTTGCCATGTAGTATACCAGACAAACCGAACACACATGATTTTTTTCGACGATGTAGTTTTAAGTGAACACGTACATGTATTAATGTAAGTAGATGAAACACATGTCATGCAGCCACAAGTTACAAGTGTTTGTACTGTGCTACGTTATGACATGATTTGACATATCAGTAAACTCATACTTGTTTAGAGACAGAGAGGAATACCTGAGTCTAAAAAGATAAAGATAGCGATCTTTATTTTTGATTGGTTCTTAAAGGATAGTTACACACAGAGAGAGAGAGAGAGATAGATTTTTTATACGACTAGTGCGGTCAATAACAATGTTGCACTACATCGTTTTTTTTTCTTTTGTACTATTCATTTTGTTTGTAGTATGTATGTATTATTAAGGTTGTTGTATAGATAGATAGGTATTCATTGAAGTAGAAAAGTGTAATATCGGATGGGTAGAGTGAGAAAGAGTGAGAGAGACAAAGTGAAGTCAAAGAGTACAAAGCTGGGATATAATATCGGACTGACTTAAGAAGAAGGAAAAGTTAAAAGGCCGTAGCGACTAGGACTTACGAGTGTGTGTTGTTTTGTCGGAAAAGAGTGAACTAGTAGTAAAGTAAAGTAAGCCGAGTGAGACCTCCTCGAATTCCCCAACCGATTATTTCTGATATTGCCTCCCGCTCGATACGCTTCATTTCTCACACTGTCTACTCTCCGCTCTGTTTCTATTGTTATCAACAAATTGCCAATTGAACTATCATTTCATTGCTTTCCCTTTTGACTCGCTCTCTGCCTCCTCTAATCACTTCAAACCCAACTCAACTCAATAAAACTCAACTCATAGCTTTTCTTTTTTTCTTCCGTCATTTTCCTTACTACAATATACCAATACTTCTAATATACCATGACAGACTTCATACTATTGCTCTCTGTCACTAAAATTCTACTAGCAATTCGTCTCTAATCCGTATTCACTAAGATGTGTTCGTTACATGATGTGATATGCTGTTGTTCCCTTCCAGTATTGGTATTGCTAACGAATTCTACTCAGTATATAATAATGCTAATGGTATATCATGAAACGATTTGTTAGCTTTATTTACTGTACTGTGCTGTACTCACTTGTCCCATCTTCAATAACCACAAATCCATTTTTAAATTAGCTACAGGGAACTTCTAACAGTACCGTGCATTTCATACTGGTCTCCGACACAAATTGTGTGAAAGCAAATGCAAATGAAAAAATAAATGATCATTCAACTCTGCACGTTTTTACTGTGTAGATACAAGTTCAAGTATAGTATAGACATTGCACACATAATATATTATATTATACTATGTTACAATATACGTACACAAAAACATATTATGCAAAATTTACTTTGCCTAATATACTACTTATACTGCTATTCGTTAGAAAAGTAGATGCTGCAATAATGAAGTAGCTATATCCATAAAATGCAAATTATATTACATAGTTAATATTGGCAGTCGTAGTAAGTAGTAGAGTGAGATTACTAGTACGTAACTTATGTAAGTACAGTTACAATATTATTATAAAGGAGCAAATTACATGGCTAGGTGTATTGTGTGCATTGCCCAGGAGATGAAAATCCATCGTCTGTGTCACCACAAACTCACGATTCAGCAGCAAAAGTCATTATTAAGTTGAAGTTCTGCGTAGTGGATTAGCAGCCTTGCGATTAGCGTCTAGATTTCTAAAGTATGATAATAAATGTAGTTTCCCAATTCATTGTCAGTGTCAGACGGAGAGCCCTTTTCCAATAAACATTCCTAATAAATAGCAGTAGTGCGACGACTGAAAACTTGGATCGCTTTTTAGCTACTTACTACTACAAACTACATACGACTCACACTCAGTAGTGCACAGCACAACACACAATAACGTCTTTCCATACAAAATATTTTGCTCTATCCAAAAGAAATTTATTTTTACTATACTTTTTCTATGGCAGCAATGCACAGTAAAATACAGCATTATAGCTTATACAATATTAATATTACTCTTCTTTCTTGATACACACAGACACAATATATTATGTGCATGTGTACTTTGCACCAAACGTAAACCAAGACTCATGTTGTATGTATCAAATGTGTAATAGAATTTATGCTTTCGTGTCTGAGAAGCAGCACGACAGAGTGTAGCATTGTTTTCAATCTAAGCGACTTGACTGCTAGATGTGCCTATTGTGTAGTTGATCTTTTACGTAGGTCTATATCATACATTGTTATTATTATTATGTGAAGTATTAGATGAGTTCCACAACACGTAGTAGTTACTTATGATTTCTTGTGTATAGCACACAAGGTGTTTGCTTCCACTCTTCAACATCCTCTCACATTGCACATCATACTGCACTAATAAATACTTATCATAGAGTACACAGTATTACACTCACGCCGTATTTATTACAATGCAAGCCGTACGGATGGTATATACGTTACTTCAATGTAGCTCTAGTTTTTTAAATGAATTGTGAGACAGAGAGTGTTTGCTGGTTCTCTGTTAACGAATTGCAGCTCAAAGCTCAGTTCTCGCAGGCTTTTTACTGTATATAGGTGTCTTTTTCTACTTGTTCTATACTCCTAGCCGAGGTTGATGCAGTGTTGCACTAAATACATGTTATAATATGTTATTGCAACTGTACAGTACACTAACGACTCGAGCCTACATTTCTCAAGTTTCTCTGCAGTATTATTGTTGTATTTTGCTATAGGTTCCTGTATATGTAAACTCTGCTCTGTTTACACGGATCTACTATTGCTGTGCTAGATTCTATACAGCACATTATATTATTACTACTAAGAGAAACTATTAAGTATACAATATAATGCTAGATACTGTTAGAATGCTATGGAGATGGTTGTTCATCTGAAAATATATGTACTATAATATTATGGCCGTTGTATATTGCGTCAGTCCGTCAGTCAGTGCTCTTATTATTTTTTGGGTGTGGTTCGATTCCATTATATTATCTATTCATTTCATTGTTTGCACTCGGCGTACATCAGTACCTTTTATTTTTCTAAATTACAATTGCTAAGGTCAACATTTCATTCGAATTGAATTCGTTCATCGTTCCTTGCTTCCTTGCATGATCATGTTTCAGGGGACGGCGAGTTTAATACGATGCTATAACTTACTCAGCTAGTAGAAACTACTGAAACTAATCTTCTCTCCACATTTCTTTTCACCTTTCTTTTATTTTCCCCTTTCTGATTGATATGAAAATGTTCCCAACTCTATTACTAATACGTCGACACCCAAGGCTCCATGTGCTTCATTTACGACTTCTATTTTACATAAATGTTCTACAGCCAACATCAGACAACACAAACATTTATGGCGGATTTAATGCGCGTGTAATATACATGTAAGTGATAATACCTCACTTTTTCTAGACTTAATCAAATTCAAATGGGATCCAGAACTAATTGCAATAGACAGAAGGCACCCGGCTTCAACTATTAACAATTAATTAATATTTATCATTAAGCTGTTAAACTATCCAAGCATTCATGATTTGCATAGTAATTTTATTTTCTGAAATCGAATTTTATTTGTGTCTTTTTTCCATTGTAGCACTTAGGTAAGTGCTACAATGGAAAAAGTTAATTCAAATTAATATAGGTCATCAATTTGAGTTTCACTCCAGCGCAAATGGTGTTTAATCAAACTGGAAAATTGAATTTACGATTAATCGACCAATCAGACGACCTGCAATCCTCGAAAGTAAAATGTATATAATTCTAACAGAAATGGATGGTGTTCAGTTAATAAATTAATATTGAAACTCACTTCATCCATCGACATGTGTTCGTTTTATAAATCAATAAACATTAAAGAACACAAAAGATGTACAAACTCAGGTGAACACATGCCATTACTAAGAACTACAAAATAATTGCTATTAGAAACATATAATTTGCGCGTAATATATTTAAAAGAGTTATGACTTAATGAAACGTACGATTTCAAAGTCATTGTGAGTTGAAAAAATAGTAGGGTTGAAATTGCACCGCTTTTTACAAATTCAATAATTCGCTTGAGGAAACTTTGTAATCTAGTATGACTAAAAACTTATTCGCAGATTGTGAAATACATTATGTTTTGTTTAGAGATTCAACACTCATTAATTTTCTTTCTTAAGATGTAAAAAATGTATGCGATTGTATTTTCAGAAAAGGGTGATGTCTGTTATGTGCAATGAAAGCATACCTATAAAATAAGAGAATTAGTCATGTAATATCAATATACATTATCCTCACGAAAAGAAATGTTGCATAGGTAGTACTACCATAATTAATCACGTTATGTGAAGAAAAACATTGTGTGAGCATAAAACCCTGTGTTATCGAAGGTACTCACAGTATAGAACAGAGTATGCAGGAAGCAGGTACCTAGACGCTACGTCTATTCGTTGTTGCGTTACGTAATGTGGAAAGATGGACATGTTTCTTTGCTAGGTACCTTTGCGGCTTACAGTGTTTCTCAGCGTGAATTTATGTCATTCACCATTCAGAGGAATCGAATGAAGAAACGCAAACCCTTTCTATGATTGGCTTCCTTGTGTCGGCATGAGGAGGGCCACAAAGTATAACTGTCTGAATCTAAGCCTTTCTATGTAGTATTGTACCCACTTATGGTTTCTTCGTGTACTCCAACACTCGTACCAAGATTTCTTGTGTCGTATAATTATATACGTCCATCATCATTGAATTTATTATTTGTCGTTGACTAATTTTAACACGAAAATGCTATTATACCTAAGCAAAGCTCAATAAATACCTACTCAAAGATTGTTTTCTTAAAAATTTAGACTAATTTTTTGGGGCAATTTTCAACCTTGTCAATCAATTTATTATTTACTTATTATTAAGCAATTAATAATTTAGTATTTGATTTTGCAACCAATCAAAACAATTACGCATTTATTTATATTTGACTTTGCATGTCATTTATACCAGCATTTGAGATTTGAGATGCGTCTCCGCTAACTTTTTTCTGATTTCAGATTGCTAAAAAAACTAAATGAAAATCAAACCAACATTTTTTTAATCTAAGTTAGAGAGATAAATTATTTTACCACTAAAACTTTCAACATGAGAGTAATTCTTCATCATATGATGTGGCATAACGTGTTTTGCATGAACTGCATTTCCGTCAATAAAGCTGAACTACCTAGTGCATTATAGCTACTCTAAAAATAGCATTTAGTGTGATTAAGACAGTTTAGCAAGTCATGTGGATAAGAAAACTGGTAGTGTTCATGTAGACAAGATATATCTGATTGAAAATCGCCTTGACAATTTTAAAATTGTACACCTCTGGTTTAGGTGGCATGTGTTCACCCTATCCTACATAATACTGTGAAGATTTTGAAGTGTTATTATTGCTCATCCTCATGCGAAGTGGTGTGTTGATTCCATAGTGAAAAGAGTAGGGAACTTAAGACAATTTTAAGTACAACGTGATTGGGTTTATGTTTATTTCTTTGTATAGCGTGCACACGATATATTTGTATGTACAAAGAGTTGAGAGTGTTATTGTAGCATGGTCTGGTTGCCAAGCTTTGGAACCCGTTATTTTTTAGTGTTAACTTAATCTGATTTGAAATGAGACAATATCCATTCGAGATTGGATGTCTGAAGATAAGTTTATTGGCGTGAGTTGGTGTTGCGTGGTATGCTGTACATAGTTGTTGTGTTGTGATGATGAAATGGAATGGCATGGAATATCTACGTTCGTTTACATTATTAGTTTGGTCTTAGGGCGACGTCCTGGCTTTACGTCTCGTGCTGCTGCATTGCATCTTCTTGCATTTATTTCTCCTCCTTGTCTCAACTTGTAGCCAACAACACATAATATCTGACTCGAAACCTTTTCCATGCACACTACACTTAATTGCATGTCGGCATCTGACAATGGGTGAATATGGATTGTTCTACATGTTAAATGTCTTCCCTTTGATTTTTTTCCCATCGATCTATCTCTGCTGGATATTTCCAGCATATTTTATGATACACAAACTCTTATCGCACACGTAAAACCTGCCCAAAACCATTCCGGAGATGCTAACTGTGACATTTCTGTGTACATACCAATATACACAAAATGGAAAACAAGTCGATTCGACAGAAAAAATGACAAAATCTTAGACATGTATAAAAAAGAGTATGTAAAAATAGATAAAGAGTGGCACAGTGTATAAGGACACTGGTGGAATTGTATTTCCTCCGTCTCTTCATTCTCATGCATAGCTAACAACGTCTACTGAAACTACGAAGAAAAGATAGGAAGAAGGAGACTCCTTCTTTAACTCCTACTTTGAGTCGGACTGGCTGTGGCAGTGCAGAAGAAGCACAAGAACTCGCCGGAGACGAAGAATAAGAGGAAAGTGTGGCTGTGCAACATTCAAATGGAATGGAATGGCAGAGATATTCATGTGGATGTGACTAACTGTTTCTTCAGTGAGTATTACGACTTCTTGCGTCTAACATTACACATAGTCGACAGGAAGAAAGGGGCTGTCTCTCAGTCGTCTTCTTCTTTAGTATTTGTAGTTTCGGCACAGACTCTATCACACACACACACACACAACCACTTCTATTACTATTACTATTGCTATCATCAACTATAAGTACTATTTCAATGGCTGAATCCTAATGCGTATTCTCGACTCATGGAACTGTCTCTTTGCCCCAACCACCCAGCCACGCAAAAGCAACAATGATTAGACCGAAGATGAGACTTTTAATGTGTTCCGTTCTCATAGTACTGTAATAATAAGTAATAACCCAACCCAACCATCCCATTTCTTTTTATTCGTTTTGTATACATACGTAGAACATAACATCTACTACCGCATCTTGCATGTCCTACCTCTTCTATCATATCTCGCAGTCAAATCGCCTTTTAAATAATAATTAACTCTCAAGTGCTCACTTAAACTTTTTATCACCTTTATTTACCTTTTTGCCTACTTTCAATCTGGAATATTATATGCCCATACAGTAGTGCTCTCTAAAATTCTTCTTTAATTGATTATCTACTCGACTATAACTTATATTTATTACTTTCATTAAATTAGATACTCTCCAAAATATTTAGAAGAAATCCAAATCGTTATGATATAAATTCATTAAGGGTTGTAGTGACATACTCCGCTTGTTTTCATAAAATGTTTACCTATTTATATTTTAGTAAATCATTTACTTATGTAATTGCACTGGTCAATGTAAGTGTTCAAAATCTAAAAAAAGTTTATTTCAAAGAAAAGTGACAGAAAATATTATGTCGTTTACCGTCGCAGTAGTTGGTAGAATAGCAAGATACGTTTTTATATAAACATTTTAGTTAGAAATTGATATACGTTGTTAATCGTTTCAGTTGTAAATTCGGAAATATTATTTCAAGTTTAGTCCATCGATATTATCTATAAATGTTATAGTCTCGCCAATATTTTGCGTGAATATTTGAGTATGAGATTACAATACATATTTATCATGCTTTGGAAGCTTTATTGTTGCTATTACCGTTGAATCTGATTCTGATTTCTGAAAAACTGATTTTGTTTGCAACTTTTTATACTTATCTACCTACTCTATAAATAACAAACACTATTGATTCATGCACCATAAAATATCGACCAACAACATAAAATCATTAAAAATCCAGTACAATATTTTGAATTAGGTATCTTCATTTAACTGAATTTGTGTAATGTGGAAAATGTCTAATAACAATAAGTAAGTTTTATTTAAAATTATATGCAAACAAAATCAAATTTGTGGCACTATATCAAAGTTGGCGATCTTATATTGCATAATTTTTCGTTTTGGTGTAGTAGAATCGCAAGGTATCTATAACATTTCAATATTTTTACATGTATATATGTGTTTTAATATTCATATATGAATATAATATTACTACGATAATATAATGGTACGTACGACCATGTGATGTCAAAATTTTGTTAAGCCTGCCTCGATTTGTGTTGTAGAATAATGTAGAAGTCGGGGCAAGTATAATCTATTTTAATAGGAAATAAAGTACACAGAAAGAAAAAGGAAAGAAAGGTTTGAGATTGAAGCGACCACTTGGACTTTGTGGGGTTCAATAGCCTAGCTTATTGTCATTATTCTCGTCGTCATTATCGTCTTTTGGATCAGATTGTGATCCAGTGAGAAAAGGCGAAGTCTATGTAAGAATAGAATAGAGTGGATTGAAGAGGAATAAAGCTTGATGGAATAGATAGTGTAGAAAATAGCCAGTATGAATGGACTCACTGAATAAACTAGAATGCTACGACGAGTTAAACATAAATCTCACAAAGAAAAGCAACTCAAGTGAGTAAAGTAGCGATGAAATAAATTCGACAAGGCATTATGTCTATCCGTCCACACTCCACACAGTAAATCTATATTATACACAGTGGAGGGCTACTTAGATTTATAAATTTATATAGCTGCAACGTATAAGAGTGCAGTGCGGAGTGGCGGTGGAGAGGATGAGGACAAAGTCAGGATGAGAAACTGAACTCTCCTATTTATATCTCTGACCACAATCTTTAGATTGAATTCGAACCGCAACTATTATTATTGTTCACATCACATCACACACAGTGGATATCGGTAAAACGCTATCAAAGTCCACAGGGACAATACAATCACACCAATATACAGTTTACACGAATAATACTTCCTTATAAGTCTTGTCATGAATAATGCTACTTAAGTAAACTGGCACATTTTAGTGCATACCACCAAATCATAATGGATGAACCCCTGGTGTCACATCTGCAACAATATGGCATAGGCAAACCTAAATCTATATGTGATCAATCAATGATGTATCTCGTACACAATACCTAAATCACATTTTGCTTAAAAAAGTCGTCAAGGAATGCATGAGTTAGCCGATCTTGATTCTCTATACCAAATCATGTAAAGAACACTTATTTTAACTTGATTCTCGCTGCGGATGATTTATATAATTATATTTTTATTCAATGTTTAATTCAACGTCCAAACAAAAGTACTAGACTTTTTGCTCATATTAAAAATCTGAGTTGGAAATGATCTCACAATCAGTATGAGTACTGTTGCAAAATATATATCGTGTCGTTTGACCTGTAGAGGTCACAGAAGGGGCGCACACGTAAACATATAATGTCACTGACATGCTAGCATAAAATCATAATAATTCAGCGAAATGGTGGTGTATACATATCCTGTAATAATATGGAACTGACTGGGATATGCCAAAGAAGTTAGAATTTAAAGGTATGATTTCTGGAAGTCAATACTTTTAAAATAGCGTCAGGGTTCCCGTTCTGTGGAATTTGGCCAAAACTTTGTAGAAAGCGTTGAGAAAGACTGGAAAAAATATTTTACATGCATAATATATTACATGCATATATGTAACATGTGTGTAATAATTTGTCATTTGCCTTGGAATATACTAGGAATAATACGTATGTTGGTGTACATGTGGTACTGTCGTAGGTCGGTAGGTGTAATGTAGTCTGTACTGTAGTATCACCTTTTCACACCCACACTGCACCGTACTGGGAACAATTTATTGAATTCGTCTCATGAAGAACTATTTTATGGCCAGATTTGTATAATTACATATTTCCATGATATTTTGCAAAACAATACGATACAATGTCAGTTTTTTTCCTGGACATCTGTGATTTTTAATTTTAATGCAAACTGTCAACTTTTCATTGATGAAATAAAAAGTTCGTTGGCCAAATCTTGGGAGTCGATTAGCTTTCAAATTGTAAACTAATTAATTCAATTATGAAAATAGTTACAAAAAATATGTAATTATAATCACACAAGCTTTGATGATTGAGGAATATATAAAAAATAATATCTTTAGCTGTCACAGTTGAGTATCGATTTTCGGTTTAAAAGTGAACAAATTTAAATGATGAAGGAGTTCAATTTATAGCATATTATTATAATACTACAAATACTAACTGCTGGGTCTTTTTTACATTTAATTATAGTTCTGCTACCATACAAAAAGGGGTCTCGACATTAGGAGCAACATTGGAAACAAAATGTTGAAATCCGAAATACTCGGATCGAATGTTGGATTCATTTACTGACAAAACTCAAATAGACTAAGCTCACGAGTAAGTCTTGCACTAAACTTAATAATGATAATTTAACTATTAACAAAATTATATTGTTTACAATGGGTTAATTCATATTACAGAAGCAAATGCGAGATGTTCTTTTGTATTGACGCCCGTGGGGGGTGCCTATATACAGCTCTCACCGCGGTTCGTTCGGGGATAGCTTTTTGACGCCCAGCCAGGGCGCCCAAAAATATTGATACATTGCGCGGATTTCACCGGAAATTTTGGGCGACCATATTTGTGCGGATTTTGCGCGGATCGACTCAAAGGCCTCCGGGCGCCCAAAACTTTAAAATGAACAATTTACAATTTTTTAATGCTTAAGTTATTAATATTTTTACGCCTTTGCATTTTTTGTTGAGTTAACCTACTCATATTTTATTAGTTGATTAGCTAGATATATAAGTAATGATTTTGTTCTTTCATTTCCATTATAATATTACCGTACCGTATTTCCTAATAGACGAAGTATTTTATGGCTGAACCTGATAACTGAAGCTATTTTTCAAAAAAGTAATAATTATTAGTATCTTGCAAACTTTTCTATTGTTGCTAATTTGATTAGTAACGAATTCGTTATTTCTAAGAAGAGCATTGAATTTAATGTTTTTGGGATAAATAAATATTATGTTGATTTTGTATCCTTCGAAGAAAGAAATTACATTGCTATGATCAATAAATATTTTATAAAGAAATTCAGTTTTTGGTGAAATGATGATTATTGTTAAGATTAAGTATTTGGGTGTTTGAAGTTTATGTCATGCCAGCTTGGTTTTGACTCGAGAGCGTTGTAATATTATTCTATTGTATTTACTGCACAAGTAAACTATGAGAGTGAAAATGTAGGTACATTACACACAGCCACAGCAGCAAGTAAAATGATGAGCCATCCTGCCGGATCCTGAAACCCAAGTAATTCAGCATCATCATGATACAGAGTGAGGGAAGATTTATTGGATTTCTCAAAGGTTACTTTTCTTGTCTGCTATTATCTCCGCTATTATCTTACCCTTAATAGTACAAGTAATATGTAAGACACGAAGAAGAGAATCTCATCGATATTCGTTGCAAATAAATTAAAATATTAGTTTTCAAAATACAGTGTCTGCCTAAGTCTCAACAACCATTATTGCCGGTTTATATTTCGAATGTATATCTCTGTGATGCGAGGCTTTTCATTTAACAAATTATACAATTACACATAATTATGGGCTACATATCTTCGAGTACTTTTCTTCAACAAACTTACAACTTTTCAATTTTAAAATCTCTACTGCATATACAAAGATTTAAACTGTTAGGTGGTCGCCAGGGCATAGATCAAAGATTTAATACTTACTGTTATTACTAAGGTATTTTTAGATAGGCGCCTAACTACACCTTAGTCATTATTCACAGTTTATTTTTAGGATATCTCTATATTATGCAAATTTCATATACTTTAATATCAAACACATTTATACAGATCAAACAAAATTCAATATAGAAAACTAAGTGTAATTAAATAATTTTTGAATAGAAAAGGGCAGTAAAATGATACTTTAACTGTAATCACAGCACATTACTGATGTAAAAAATTATTAACTTACCAACATATCAAGCTATATAGCTATCTATATGTCTTTTACAAATATTTATAATCCCATTATAATTGCAGTAACCATAGTACAACATAACAGAAAGATTAACAAAGACGTCATTTAGCATTGCATGAAAAGCAACAAAGGTATAACATGAATATTATGGTCGAACAACGATTTTTCATTTGTAACATAAAAAAGAGCAGTTGGATTTGCTTTATTTGGCTTGGGTTATTTATACTATGGTAAAGAAATGTATTATATTACAAGGGATACTTCCATGTGTAAATAATTACGAGTCTTTTATGCACACACTACTATAGTGGTGGTAGTTGAATGCACATAATGAAGACTGGGAAAGATGAGTTGCAAATTCAGATTTGATGTACGTAAAAACTTCCACTTTATTCTCCTCGGCGCGGTGTGTGTGTATTTGTGTATGTGTGTACAACTCACTGTCAGAAGAACGGACTGCCAAAAGGAAGTTGACCTTTTGAGTAGAATAGAAAAGGATAGAATATGGTTAAATATACAAGTAATGAAATAGGAGCATAAGGGAAAGGCAACGACACGTTCTCTCCAAGAATAATACAGAACAGACACACAGATGCGCATTTCATGTCTTCGTCAGTCTTCTATATGCTAGCAGCCAGAAGAGTACGCTCTAAAAACTCTAAACTTACACTGGCTGAGCAACTACAGAGATATTACGCGAGTCTTTTGAGACAGAATAGGTAGGCAGTCAAATAATAGGCAACCAGCTTTACAGCAGAACAAGCAACCAAAATTCAAGGATAATACTCAACTCTTGATACACGTAGAAAGTAATGGAAAAGTGTTTTAGCTCACTCACACTCTACGTACATATATAATACCTAGCCAGTTATAAATTACGATATAACTCACGATTAACTAACAATAGGAATCTACTAAACGCAACAACAAGGATAAATACTTTACCTACTTGCATTTATATATTATGTCGTAGGGATACACACATATAATATAATTTTAAGTATAAAGAAATGATGAATATCTCGCTAAACGGAGAAAAAACCCTTAAAATGATTCGTTACTTGCTCTTTCATTTGTGAAGATAAAATTTCGAATAAGTATGCAGATAAATAGGTTCACGTATAATAGCGGTGCATTGGTATTTGTACATAGTAGTGTGGTGTTAGCAGACATGTAAACGGTATGTGAGCACAAAGAGTATAAAATATTATGGAGGTACTACAAGTAAATAGTATAATAAATAGTAGAAGGAGCCAAGACACACATAGTGGAATTGATGCAAGGGATAAAATAGTGAGATTGTGGTTTGAAAGTGTATAGGTACACATATTATTATTATTATATCTACAAATGGTTATTAAAGATGTCTTGTGTACCCTCGTAGCTGTAGCTACCTCTTTACAGTACGAATTACTATAATTTCAGGCAAATGAAGGAAATCAAATCAAAGAGAAAACACATTGATAGTCCACTTGCACTTGTACATAATTCTAGCAGTGATGTGTGTACAACAATAAATAGACTTGAGGCTCCTAGCACCACCAACCTATAGTCAGAATAATACCGCATTAACATTAGTGTGTTGCATGATGGGGCAAATAAATGCTAAGTGTATGAAATTATCCAAAAGATTAATATTTTCAGTAGACACGGATTTGATTCAGAAGCTGAAGAAAATAAATGCACGAAGATTGAAAGAACATGGTTGTATTCCAGAATACATTTACAAGAAAATGTGATGGGGATTTTAATGGAAGAGCACATCGAGACTGAGACGAGGCATGTTAACAATAAATGTTAAATAAAAGAAGGAATACAATACAAAGAAGAAAAACATTAGATTTTAATGCCGCTTTGCTACATGGAAAGAAGAAGATGATGATGATGGCGATGATAATACTACACTGTGATAGCTATGTGTTATGTGTCTGTTCGCAGAAGAAGACAATGACTCTTTCCATCTCTGCTTATTGCCTCACTACTCGCATTCAGTCAGACGATTACCTTTTGCAAAGAATATGAATGTGGAGGATGAGAATAATACAACATATTATAAGAAAAGGTAATGATTGAAAGTTTAGAATCAAAGTAATGCGAATGCAAAATGTGTATGTATGTGGAATTAGTTTCGTGTATAGGTATTCTATGTGTATAGCTATTCACTCTATGAGTTGCACATCACCTAATATTATAATGCTAATAATGCAAACTCAATCAATGTTCGATGACCAGAATTTCTTTGCCGTTTTTTAGTTGGGAGATACATACATACAAATACAATGCACACATTAGAAAAGAGGTATATACTAGAGAGACAGATAGAGAGGCTCAGAAAACCAGAAGAGATTCATGTATTGTACGGTTTGGTGGCCTGGCCTGGCCTCGTCTCAAACTCTCAAAGGAAAGTGAAGAAGGACTCTATCTCGGCAATTTAGCTTTGTTGTAGTAATGCTATTGAAAAGAGTGGAGTGAAGACAGGGATGCTGCGAGTGTTGCTTACATTAGTATTGCTAATACCTCTAATAATTTTATACAGTGTTGTGTTGTGTTTTGTGGTGAGATTGGATTGGGTTCGGAGAGATATTGTGTGTATGTGTGTGTGACGTCGTAGTGTAGTAGTGTAGTGCAATAAGACTGTGTTGTGGGATTGGGATTCGGAATTGTACACAGACAAGAAGGGAATTGGATGATGCGATGGGCACAATGGATTGGAATGAGGATGAGAGAAGAACATTATAGGCAAAGGGACGACAGGCATGGAGAGGTAGGAGAGAGAACAAGAGCTGCATACCTCACCATTTCTCTCAGCCTACCTAATAATGTTGAAAAAAGTGTGGTATGCAGATTTATCCTGTGCAATAATCATACAACGTGAGTCATATACACAGAGATAAAATCAATAGATGAAAGCATGATTTGTGAAGAAAAGAGAATCAGGAGAGACGGTTTTGTGTAATCATTGCATTCATTCCCCATCCATCCTTTGTCCAACCTTGTTCTAATACTGTACTACAGTTTCACAGTATTTCTACTCTGCCCCTATCCCACTTTTTCACTTAATACATTTATCATACCTACCTAATAATATTATTCACCACACATAATAGCCTGAGTCGAGTCTTGGAATATATAATCTGATTCATTCTCCTTACCATTGCATTGTATGGGCACCGCGGCAATATCAATGTATTTACTTAATTACATAATATTTATTAGATTAACCATTTGATCGCATATCTCCATACAGTTTTCTCTTTCGAGCAACGTTAAACAAAAGAAATATAATTACTCACGATATTTTATCAGGCTGTGTGAATCATTTAAAGCATTTTAATCCTATTTTAGATTTCCATAATCCTAAATTTAATACTACAATACAAAAAGCCAAAATAAATAATTAAACATTCTTACTGATTAGTCAAGAAAATATCTACTTAACGTTGTAACGGATAATGAAATGAAACTCATGGTACATTATGTTATTAGAGTATACACAACTCATATGAGAATTGATTATTTTTTTATATACGTAGTATATAAAAAGATATTGTAAAGGATTATGTCACGTCAACAATCTGCTACAGCGTAATATTAAACTAAAAAGTTATTCAACGATGATCCAGAATGATGACTTGGTCTTGGTCGATTTATTATTGGATGTTTTTCTTTTATAATAATAGTAAAACATACATACACACTAATGTGTATTGATTGTGTGAAAGTTAAAAAGCAAAATAGTGGGGATGAGAAATTAGTAAACAACGCATGACTTGATAAAAAGTTAGCAAAGTGTAGTCATAGTGAGAGACTGTATGGAAGTGGATGAGAGTTTTAAAAGCAAAGAGAGCAAATTGAGTCGCAATATTACAGTAGTAATTTGATGAGAGGGTCTCTGCAGTTTGTGCTGTGTACATTGAGCGTTCAGGGCAATTCTCAGGAATTGAGAACATTTTCATCTGAAATCAAATTAGAAAAATGATGCTTGCATTACGTAGCAGTTTCTTTTTCAGCATTTTTTCTAAATCGAATGTGGTCCTTTGGCAGCATGAGGAAATAAAAAAGTGGACCATTTGTTTTCACGCATGTTTGCTGTGGATAGAGTATAAAGTACGACTAAATACTTTGATGGATTCTTTCAGTTGCCATTACATGCAAGCAAGCAACAAACATTAGATTACAACTATGCCGTTCGGACCATCATATCTACTTATTATTACAGTGTGTCCCATTAACCCTCATACATTAATAAATGTTCACGACACCAAACTAGAAGATGTGATACAGTATTTTATATTGATAAATCTTGAAGAAAATCCACTAAAAACCTCCTTTTTGATAAGCAAACTAAAAAATTCATTTTAAGGGTCACAAAAATTAATTTGTATTGTTTTAATCATAATCTCCACAGTCAGAGAAAATATTCTCGATTTACTTAAAACAAATTCCCGTGATTCAAAGAAATATAATTTTAACTAATTTCAACTTTTGACATTATTTACAAGTAAAAAAATTGAATTTTGCGGAGTATCATTTACTATTTACTCATACATGAAAAACACTGTAGTAATGACTGCATAGAAAAAGTTATGTTTGTTAACCCATAGTGTGTGGTGCAGTGCAGTGTAGTGTAAAAGTAAAGTTTATATATAGTGGCATATTATTACAATAATATTATAAAAGTGGGTATTTATGGGTTTAGTAAAATACTGAATGTAATGTATGTAGTATGTACCCTTGTTTGTCATTGAATCTCAAACGAACTGCCACACGACACCAAGCAGATTGAAAGAGAAATGAGATGATGTTGATTTTGATTGTGAGTGACTCTTTTAGAGTTTATGTAACTTTGGTATATTGCTGCTAGAATAATACAGATATGGAAATAAATCTAAAGCAATGGGAGAATAGCTCATGAAACATTTCATTCACATTCACACAATCTGATGAGATCTGATGAGACCCGACCTTTTCCAAACAATTTAAGTCTTCTAAATGTAATCTCCTTTTGGCAAGCAGCGTATGACAAAGCAACCGAGCTTTGACTTTTTTAAGCTCACTGCTACATGCTAAACAAAATCATGTCAGCAACAGTTACAACTACAACTACAACTCAGGTTCCCCTCTCCTTTATGCCTTTATCTACTGTGTTCCACTTATTCAGCTGCGGTCTCGTTAAAACTGTTTCTACTGATCCTCCTCTTCTTTCTTTTACATGGTCGCATAAAAGGAAATTCTATACTCGGCATGTTATTTTATTGCTTCAACTTCAACTTTTTCTATACCTACTCATCATATTCCAATACTGCCCCCACCATCCATCCTTATTTACGTACATATAAAATAATATGTTGAATAATCTGACCTTTTTCCGTTGAGTCATTTAACAATATTCGAATTAATTTGCATACGACACTAAAGCTTTTAATGGAACTTTATACCCCGGGCTACAACGTAATTAAAGAAGTCTCATATTCAAGGATAATGACGACAGGAATAATACTCTACTAAATAATCATATTTCTCCCTCCAATAATAATATAGTTACCATATTCAGAAACACTAGACGTTTTAAGTAAACACAATTTTAAATGCATAAACACATACACGTTAAAAAATAAAACCATCAAAAACTAAAAGCATAGCGGTCTTTAAAGGGTACAATTTGCATGCGAACAATAAAACCATTTTGAGATTTACACGTATAAAATCTAGAACTTTATTAACATTTATTTCGATTAATGAACATGGCAATGTTCACTAAAAATAGCTTCAATTTCCGTCTGCATATCTTCCCCATAATAACTCAATAACGATTTAAGATAATAAATCTTTCAAACTTAGTACGCGTACCATTGGGGTGCAAATTAAGGTCAAGTTGGAAGATAGGGTATAAGAATCAACTCCCTCACGGCTTTTGACCTAATTTCAAAAATATTAGGCATCCCAAGCCCCATCGATTTTGCGATGTTTGAAGAGCTTTTTCACAATACCATTTGAAACAACAACAATGGAATACTTGGAATACCTACTAACAAAATAACCCATAGAACATGATATTCGAATAAATCTGTTTTTCATCGACTTAATTATAGTTCAATACAATTTATATTCCAATATTATGCGTAGCCACAAACTACATGAACCTATTAATTCAGGAAATTAATATGAAATAAATAATTAATATTTCATAGACATTTATAATATATACATTTCCACTTTATTCCTTGTTTAAAAGGCACAGATGAACTTTGCAGGGTAAAAAACTTGTTCTAAAAACTGAATATTTCTGAATACAGTCTAACCTCTACTTATATGTTTTACTAATTCATTTAAACCTAACCCCCTCAAGTTTAAACCTGAGAATTTTCTTTTTAACTACTATATGTCATAATTTCTCTTTTTCACATTTAGCATTTAATAATGTAACAATTGTACCTGTCAAGATTGATAAAACGATTAAATGAAATGTTGAGAATACCATTGGAATGTTGTGAAAGTCCACGGTATTTGGCATTTGGAATTTTGGCAAGAGAAGAAGGATTGGAAACTGACGAGGAGAGTACACGGAGTTGAAGCATGGCAGATGAGAAACCGGGAGGCCTTTTTTGGCACATACTACAGTACAGAGTTGAAGCTACGGCTACAACAGCGATTACCAGCAGCACCGTTGCGTTGTTGTAGTGACGACGACGACGACGATTCTCATAGGGAGAAGAAGAAGAGGTAGAGCTTGGAAAGGTTGGAAGACTGCGTCTGACACAACACTGTAAATGTAGAAGCGTGTATCACAGTCGCACTATCTTTTGCCATCCGGCAAACTTCCCAGAAGAGGCTGCACATTGGTTACTCGAAGATTTATCGCGGACAAGTCTCCTGCTGGTCCACAGGAAGTTGACTCCGGTTTGCAAATACATAGGTGTGTGTACAATTGTACTGATGGTATAATAGTCATGCTCGTGCTGCAAATAATTAATATCGTTTTGTCAGTTACTTATCACTAATACTTATGCATGTGTATAAAAATTATGCTTCCTACAAATATCATGCTATTTTGCTCAATATTATATTTTGCTCAGGTCTGGGTTACATATGACGGGCATGTATAACACACTACATACACTATACATGATAGTTACATATAATAATGATTTGCACACATTCGTCTGAATTAAATTGTATTATCTGTTAGAATTATTTATCGCCAAGTGCACAGAAAATGTTTACTGTCCAATTGATATCGATCTGGTTTAATTGCCTTAGAACAATCTTGCTGTACAAGTCTGGTGTGAGAGCTAAGTGAATTTTTCCTTACCAAAATGAAGCGCAGACAAGTTTAAGGTTAGGAATGAGTGAGTGTCTATCTACTCTGCTTCTACTGTAATTTGACTCTACGTGGCTGTGCGAATTGCTATTAATGCGCTTAAAATGTACTCTTAGAGTTATCGAATTAAAATAATTATTCAATGTGCAAAGATGCTATCGTTTTCATTAATCATGATACGATGATATACATAGTGTGGGCCTAACCTTGCGTACAAAAATACACAGTTCTCTTAGGAAAATAAAATATTAATATTATTATAACAATAAAACATTGTGGAGTGGTTGTTGTTGTAGTAGTGTAGTGGGTTGTAGTGTAGATTAGTTATCTGTGAAGCAGCTAATGCTTATTTATTGTTGGAGCACATCGGAGTGAGACTGTGGCTCATGAACTAATGTTATTAAATAGTTTATGTGTATAATATGGGAAATGCAACTAATTTGTGATATCTGGGGAACATGAGTGTGTGCTATGACTGTTGTATGTGTGTGAAACCACTTTTGAGTGAAGAATTAAAGTATTATTATATTTTTCAATTCCAGAAGAACGTGATGGAATAGCAGCGATGCTTCAGACAAGACTCATATGAGATATGACATTCTCTGTCAGTTGTATGGGCTTACTTTTATGGTAATTTATTATAGATGTGTGTAGGAGACGAGGAAAGAGAGATAAAGGGTTACAACTTATAAACACTGTGATGTTATGTGAATTGAGTTGACTGACTGCGAAGCCATGCTGCAATGCAATGTTTGATGTTAGCTTTTAACTCGGTAAGCTGAAATAATGAAATTACTTTGTTTAGTTACGTTGGGTCTGGTCTTGGCGATAGGGATGGGTGCCTAGGATTTAGTATAATATTTACAAATGGGCTCCTTCCATTACTAACTCATTGGTCATAGAGATGCATAGACAAGGCAAGAAATCTCTACAAGATAATTACAGGTGTTCCCAGTTGAATCTATTAAAATTTGAAAAGCGGAAAGCACTCCACCAAAAGAAACTCTTCAGTTTTTTTATTCTCCACGTATTTATACAAGCTCCTCAAACACATACCGTAAAGCCCCAAAAAATCGTGGATCTCATTCTTAATACTGTGCGGTCTATGTTGATAGTAAAATGAAATTTTGTTGCTGCTGTAGCTAGCTATTATATATTATGGCGGAATTCAACTTCAACAATATAATAAAAAAATTGTAAATGCTTTCAAATAATTTATGCTGCCATGAAAATTGTATTTTTTGTAAATTTTAGATCTAGGAGTTAACAACTGTATTAAATTTCCTTAAAAAAATAGCATACTATCGTTACATACTTCAATACAACATTCATAATTCAAGAGGAAAATTATTACTAAAAACTAAATTTCCCTGTTAATATTTGAATTAGTGGTCTGCTATTTTTTACAAATACTTAAGAAATATTGGTAAATCTAAAATTATCAAGTGTGGATAACATACATGATAATCCCACGTTTACAAAATGTTGTTAAACTGTCTCATTTTCTATTTAAAATTTTACGGTATGTGTAATTAGAATTAGCGGACACATTATGTCTGCTTATGCATACATTTATATAAAGGTTAGTCAACTAATAATGTTTGCTTTGGAGGGAAAAAAAACTGTGATGATCTTTATAGTTTCATAGTATTCAAGGAAACAATAGAATGGAAAAGAGAAAAAGCACAAAGAATTCAAAGATGTATTCACATACATAGACAGACATTAGAGCACTTTGCAAATGAGTCGTACGTCTTGTTGGTCTAAAGAATAAAAGCTGTAGTTATGTGTGAGAGTACGTGTAGCAGAGAGTGTGTGTGGTGTTGGAGTGCTCATTCTCACTTGACTAAATTACATTGCATTACATGATGTACGTAGTTGTAAGATACGCACAGGAAAACAAATCTACTCACACATATTGTTGTAGAAGAACGAGCAAAGTGTTCCCTTGGTTGAGCCACAGGTCGTATGTTTCTATGTTTATTTATCGTTTGTTAATAATCATTTAAGGTAGTTTGTCTATTTTATTTGTAGATGTTCTTAGATTTTGCGCTTTCAACGTTCTGTCAGATAAAGACCGGTTTCGTTGCCTTTTGACTTTTGTGACATCACACAGGGTTAATTAAAAAGTCAAGATTCAAGCCTCGCCAGCCAGCAATACAAGACATAATATACATAGCGAGTCCTACCCTCACAATACATGAAACACAAAAGTAATATCAATCCACCACACACATAGCACAAAAGTAACATTCATCTGGGATAAACGCATTCAGTTCATAAAAAGTACCTATTACATCAAGAAGAGACAGTGATACCCACTATTTAATGGCAGGTACTACATTCGAGGGAAGCAGAAGGTGAAGAGCAACTCAACTCACAAAAAAATCAAGAATAATATATCTATATATTCTTACATTAGTCGTACTCACCATGTATATAAAATATAAATACCTTGTTACAATGACTTTAAACTGCGTGCTTACATAATAATATTACGAGAATACGTCTATTGTATACAAAAGACTAGATACAAATAAAATATTATATTGGTGTTGTAGTATAATGTAGTTGTTGGATAAATAGATACAACTGACTGATAGTGCTCTGCCAGCAAGCAGCATTATTTGACTGTTAAGTTGTACTAATACATGGTCATACTATAAAATAAGATTTCTTTGATTTGTACTCGTACTCTGACTACCCACTTCAACTTCAACCACCACATCATCAACACCAGACTCAGAGCAGAGAAATAATAAATACATACGGAGACAAGACAGAGAGAGAGAGAGAATCGTTGGGCTTATAGTTGGATGGTGGATGGTGGGACGACTAAAGAAGTAGTAAACGAGGATCGACAATGGTCTGAAAGGCAGGACTGGCCATTCAAGGTGAACATTGTGAGAAGTTAATTCGCATCAGTCAAAGAAGAAAAGAAAATGCTCCGGGGGATACAAAGGGCCCATAAAATTTCTTCATGGAGTGTGTCTTCAGTCTATACTTTTCGATGAGATACGAATGTGATGAGCAATAAATCAGCAAAACTTGGGATGACGAGTCCACTTTGGGTTCCACACACACAAACACACATACTCATCATATTATACGAGCATACGTAATAATATGTATCGAGAGGGTTACTATCTCTACAACAACACATAGAGAAATACCTGCATTCAGTACTATTACACACAGCTAGGGCAAAGAGGCAAAGATGAGGTTCAGCTCCAACCTGCTCCAGGTAGTGACGGACATAAATGTATACTTTGATCCACTAAATGTTGATTTGAGCAACATACTTTTTTGAATACACCAACAAATGCACACACTATACCTTCACAAACTCCACTACTTCACAAATACCTCTAAAGCTTCACGTCTCAGTCTCACACACAAACAGCCAAACCACTGGACGTTACAGCAAAGGCAAAAGAAATCAAAATGAATGATGTGTCCTCCAAGTCCTGACTCACCCCACCGATAAACCTGCATCTTTGCATTACATATTTCATTATGAATATCATTATATCAAATGCATATTCCAATTCCCATTTAAACAAATTCACTTGAGACGAGAAGAGGGAAGGAATTAATGCTCAATCAGACCAAGCCCACCTAAATCTCCTGCGTCTATAAATATACTCACTCACCAATATATTCATATTATTTATACACAAAATGTTTCCATGTAAATATATTAAGTGTATTGGTGGCTATAGTTGATCTGTGATTGAAACCAAGTCAGGTACAAGAGAGAAATAGACTGTGTAATTATGTTATTTGCATACCTATTTGCTATCAAAAAACTGGAATAAATTTCATTTGCCCCAAGTCAGAAATGTGTTGTGAAAATGAGTTAAAGTCGTTTGTCAAGCAGTACAAGTAAAATCTAATGTGCATTGTAGTAAATAAATGCTAATACGTAATAGCATATAATACTTTAGCAATAAAATTTCTTATTGTTAGTTATGAATGCACTACACAGGTAAAGTACACACATGTGTGTCAGCATGCCTCTATAATATTATATTCAAACCAGGATTAATAATGCGTTGCTTACATTTAGTCAAGTTTAAAAGGCTACTCCACCAACCTTTACGTTTAATATGTATCCTATTTAATGTCCTAGATTGAATATATTATACTTATTACACACATATCTACACATAATATGCATTTTACATTGTAGCACAACAACGATCAGTTGCATTTGTTGAGGGCCACGCCACGTACGTACGTAAGTTCGTCTCACAAACTCTAGTTCATTTTCTCTTTTGTACATGCATAATGATATTGGTTTACTGGGTAGATATGATGGAGTACAGTGGAACACAGAAGAGCTATTACATAATATGGAGTGCACATGGGATTTAGCCATATAGTGATGTCATGTATCGATAGGCACAAGAATTCATGTATGGATAGATTATTACTGTTAGCATGATGGATATTGTGTTGTGAGGGCATCCCTTATACAAATCCTGTATGATGTATGCACATGAAAACGCTGCGTTCTTGCGGTGTAATCGCTTGCACACATAATAGTGTGTGCAACTATAGCACACGCTTTACATAATATTACACACACATTTATATAGTCATAAAGTCGTCCTTAACGTTAGCCATGCATGTACATATTGAAATAAACTGTATAGCATCCTTTGACTAGGAGTAGTCCTTAGGTATATATAAATGTGCTTGTACAGTGTTACTTACTAGTACAACTACTGCCAGCATTCTCTCCGGTTCGGTCGTCGGATCTACTCACAATAAGTTAGGAAATGAAACTGAAGTTCAGTCTTTTTTCGTACGTGCTCCAATACTCACTCATAGCCATAGCACAAGACATGCAGTATTAGTACAAGTAGGGTGTACAGTACACACTACATCCAAGAACTCGCTTATTGCAAACTCTATCAACATCGACTCAACAGTCAACACTCACACACAGATTGGGAGTGAGACTTTGTCCGCTGCTGTAGCTATATGCGTTTTCTGGCCTTTTCATTTGGTAGTCACACAACAACATCACATGCACACGTAATACATACTTTTTTACACTAGCACTAGAATATAAGCGACGAAAGTGAGATTAGCATCCATGCAGTCATTTCCATACTGTAACTTACGTCTTACGTGCACTCTCGTGTGAAAACTCATCTCTGGCTACACAACATCTACATTTAGACCTGTTCGTGAACGTCATTCTGTCAACATATTGATAACGTAAGGAAAGTAATCGACAAAAATTATGTTTCGCTATTGTATAAATCTCACATTGATCTGACAGTGACCAGTGGCTAGTACGGCAGTGACAAATTGACATTTCTATTATGGTGTCATCGAGACACAAGAAAACTGTCAGCAGTGTTATTTATTTACTCAGTTCTTATTGCGGCTCACAAAATTCCAGCTGTACTTTTACACACAAATCTAATATACCGCTCGTGTATTCATTCATTTCCTATACTCACATCCATTCACAAAGGCTAAAAAATATTAAAACCCGAAAAGCTAACATTTTATTATAACAACTATTTTAAGCAGTCAGTATAAAATACCATGTTTCTAAGGGCATGCTATCAACTCTGCACTGTAATATACTAGATACATCAGAAATGTATTGTATACCAATAAATTGAATTTTAACAATTACAATGTTATATAACTTCCACCAAGTTGGTCAACGCAAGAGCACATGTTATGTCAAGTAATATTCTCCAATACATGCATACCTTATACCTATCCATTTCTCGATATCTAAGCAGCTATTTGGAAAATTGCCATGTAGCAGCTAGATCCTTATTATTTTCTCAAGAATGAAACACGGAAATAGAAAAGGCAATTTACGGAGTTAAAATTATAAACATATTTATTGAACGGGACACCTGTCATTTTCAATGAATTCTATAGAAAATTTGAGTGTGATGTATTGAGGTGTAATGCAAATGTCTCTGATGATGCATGTATGACATACAGCTATGTAAGGAAAACGTGTACTGTACATGTACGTACGCAAAGCAACAGTAGTGGAGTAATTGAATCAGTAATGGCATACACGTAGTCATATCTTTATTGGAATCATAAAGCTAGCTGTTATAATTAGAAACAAGTAGCAGTGGCAGTACAAGCTCACCGACGCTAAGAAAAGCAATAAATAAGTAGGGATAGTGCAGCGTGGTTGCACAAGGTGATTTACTTATTGAAACGTGTAGGTGGTTGTAATAATTGTACGTTGAAGGTCGCAATTAATTGCTGCTCTGAAGCACACACTCGTAGTATGTACAAAATTACGTATGCATAGGAAATCTATTTGCAGTCTCATTTATAAAGTGGATGTTGTGAAGGGTAAATAGAGCCGTGCGGTTTGGATTGGAAGTGAAGAGATACTGAGAATTCAAACCATTATTTTGTCAAAACCGAATACCATAGTACCGTAGCGACTTCTTAGAGCCGTTGTATTTTATTGGTATTTCTAAACTTAAGTGCACATTAACTAAAAAAATTCAAGATTGTAAAATGTTTTTGGTAGTTCATAATATAGTAGCGGTAGATTTTCATTTTTTTAAATGTTTATTCTGTATTATCTTTAACTTAAATACTTAGAATTTTTTCTAACTTCATTATCAAATTGAAATAATTCGAACTTCATTATCACATTGAAATAATTCGAACTTTATTATCACATTGAAATAATTCGAACTTTATTATCACATTGAAATAATTCGAACTTCATTATCAAATTGAAATAATTCGAACTTCATTATCAAATTGAAATAATTCGAACTTCATTATCATTGAAATAATTCAAACTTCATTGTCATTGAAATAATTCAAACTTCATTGTCATTGAAATAATTCAAACTTCATTGTCATTGAAATAATTAAAACTTCATTATCATTGAAATAATTAAAACTTCATTATCATTGAAATAATTAAAACTTCATTATCATTGAAATAATTAAAACTTCATT
>JAQFYB010001434.1:0-32650 GCA_034694085.1 Pogonognathellus longicornis | reverse complement strand
TATCGATTAAATTCAAACTGTATCGACTAAATTCAAACTGTATCGATTAAATTCAAACTGTATCGACTAAATTCAAATTGTATCGACTAAATTCAAACTATTCGTTAGGGGTGTTACTATTATTAGCCATTATAGCCATGTATACTACTACTACGTATGCAAGATTAGCGTATTGGTATTGGTATACATACAGTATACCACAACAGCTAGCTATATATTATATTGTGTAGTAGTATAGTGTAGAAGCTATAACTGTGCTGGACGGCTTATACTCTTCTGCTATTTATAAAGTTATAAATGTTATGAGAAAGTAGGCTCAATACCATTAGCCGCGGAGCACTGGGGAGTTGTTAGATGGATGATGGTAGAATTTTGGTGTGTTACATTTAAGTTGATACTTTTTTACCACTTACTTAATGTTAGTAACTTCGTATGTATGTATCATGTATATATGCACAGTATTAATCCCACAGAATTGCCTCAACGGGTAAAATTGTGATAGCTTTAGCTTTGCTGGTAAACGATACAGGAAACAGATACAGACACACACAGGGCTATCGGGCTATGGGTGAGGCTGAATTTGTGTTGTGTTTGTGAGTGATACTCTGAAGCTACCACTCTCATAGAGATGGTGACATGATGAAGTAGCCATAAAACATAATGAAGAACGGCTTACCACAACCATTTGTTTTATGCACCAAATCCACTCGAAGAATGTTTCCACTTTTAAAACTTGTGTTTTGCACCAACTCTGCCTGACACACATTCTTCCACAAATGCAAGAAAAAGTTTTCCCTAAATATGAAAAGCCGTGAAATTGTGAAGCAAATGTACAGTAGCGATATGTGATCGCAAAATAAAAAACGCATTGCACATGTGATGTAGACCTGAAAAAACATTGGGTTGTGGGGTTCTAAACCTAAGGGGGTACCAAGGGCCCCAAATGGTTCCCCATGGAGACACCAAAGGAGGTACACGTTTTTGCTGTGGTCATGCATACCACATAAATAACAACAGCAATTTAATGGCCACCACACGTTCTCAAAGAATAACCAGCCTTTATTTACTATTTCGGCTGTTTCCTGTAACCTTCATAATTTTTAAATTAAATTCAATGTAGTGGCTATGTATATTTATTTATTTATTTATTTACTGGCGAATTCACTCATATTACAGAGGTAGTTACACTGCCATCGCATAACATTTTCAATTAACATATCACATTATAAACATTAACATGAGTAAAAAAACTGTAGATGGTAGAATAATAGAAAAAAACATCATGTTAAGCTTTAGTATTCAAACATTAATATTAATATTATAATAATATTTTTTATTTTTGGCACCAGTATTTAATTACTTCGCTTATAATTTCATCGTAATGACTAAAGTCAGTCAGGTCATTTTTACATTCATTTGTTTGATTATTGAGATATATCTATTTTTCTCTCTATCTATATATATATACAATACAAATCCAGCCTTCTATGTACTATCTGATAGCAATACACGTCATTCGATGCCGCCATTATTTTTCCAATAATTCGTGTCCTATTATACATGGGAAAAAAATCACACCAGATCACACCGACTTTTCAACACAGAACAGTAGATAGGTTATCCAGCTTTGATTGTGTGTTGGAATTTTGTTCAGATTACTTCAGATTTAGGAGAAAATTCAATTTTCGATAAACGATATAAAACAGGGATTACCCAGGTAACATATCTTAACACAACAACATCTATACACTTGACTAACGTAGGCAGATGTTTGTGTGATATGTAGTACTAGTAATTTGTAATTTTGGTAATTTTATAAGTAAAATTGATTTTTATGATTGAAACAACATAGAAGCACAATGTTCAGGTCATTTCAAGTCTCAAATAGAATTGTAAGCTGCAGTAGAGCCATTGGAATTTTATTTACAGTAACGGACATATTGCAATATGACGAAGATCTTTTCTCATGTTTTGTAATCAATAAAAGCAGTTATTTTAAAAGTGGCCAGATAACACCAAAAGAATTTCAATGAAATTCCGCAAAACGCCGATGGCAATTTTCGGACCTTGGGCTGAGAACCCCACCTTTGAATTAAAACAAATATTCCAGGTCCGTAGTGGAGTATAAATATTATATTAATGCATTACGGCAACAAACGCAAGTATCTAAACATAATAATAATTTTATTAGTTGTATCCTTAAAGCGCATCTTTGCAGCATAGAAATGCTTTGTTTTAGCTTATCCATAGGTAATATACATACAGTCATGATTCATGATAATATAATAGTAGTATTGTGTTTTGTATGTAGGTACGGTACATGACAACTCCGACCCGACTTTCTCTTCAAACTTGTGTTTAGAATCTTGTGTGTGAAGGAAAGGAAAGGTTCACGCTTCATGTATTTGTATTATGGCCATTATAGTGTACATTTTACGAAACTGCCAAAACATAACCTTTATTATGCCCATCTTCCAGCTTTGGTTTTGTTTATGTTTATAATAGGTACTTGTTTATTTGTACTTGACATACACCATCTCATTAAGATGTATTTCCTCAATAATCAGTTGAACTTTAACAATTTATTCCTGATCTTTTCCCTATGTTTGTCTCACTCTTTCATTCAATTTGTTAATTCATTATTCATTTTACTTGTGGCAACACTGAATTAATTTCTTGGGAAATCCATTTCGCTTTCATATTGCCATAATTGCAAATATTTCGCACAAACGGATGTGCAAAATGTGTCTAGTTGACTTGGTAGGCTGATAAAGAAGAGAAGGCATTAAAATATCATTGCATTTGGAATTTGAATGATGGACGTTTGGTGGAGGCGATAATAAAATGAGTGAGTGATGGATTTGTGAGTGTTTTGCTATGAAAAAGCAGGTGAGTTGAGTGCAGAGAGTATGTATCATTATTAGGTGCCTATAGTTATATTATAACGTGGGATGTAATGCTATAGTGGTGTATGATGTTATGTAACTGATTGTGAGTCAGGTTGAGAATGTGAGTGAGGGAAAGTGCAACACCTGAGTGAGTGAAGTTGTGTGAAATGAAAGGGATGCCTAGTTTGATAAAGCATGTCGTTAATATTTGTTATGCGAAGAGCATTGCTGGTCGCATTCATATCTGCCACATTGAATTTTGTAATGAAATATTTAGTTGTTAGTAGTGCAAGTGGGTTGGTGTGGGTTGGGCAAGGCTGGGTGCATGTTGTATGCAGAGGTATGCAGAGAGGCGAGGAAAGGAAGAGAAGACTTTCGAAGTCTGGGAAATAAAATAAAAATAATATTCAGGACAAGGGGATCGTCAAGTGGAAAAGAACTGGGAAAAGTGCCTTATCTCTGTGGGGCTTGCGAGTGTTGTGAGTGCGGATATTTATGCATGAAATGAACATGAGCAGCTATTTCCCTCATCACTTTCTTTTTCATTATTTTTATTCTTCGTACACAGCTCAACTCTCCATTATTCCCACCGTAGCAGTTCCCAGCGCACTTCTGTTGGCTCAGCACTAGTCTAGACCTGTATGCTGTAGTTGCACTATGACGGTGACCTTATATTAATAATACTCTGCTCCGCTCGTAGACACGCTACTTCTAAAATCCTTCTGCTTCATAAAATGTATACTGTGCGAATTCCATAATACTACATTTAGCAATGACATAGCTTCTCTGTGTTTATTGTGTGTAAACCAATTTCTCTACGCGTAGCGTACAATCACACAGTCTCACGTCCCCGTGTATGTTAGTGGATATATATGCCGTTGCAGTTTGCACTCACCCACATACTTCTAGTATAAGGTAGATATTTGGAGACATAGATACACAGGGGCACTATGTGCTATAAATGTGCAAGTGCTTAATGCTGGTATTAGGAAAGTATTGTGTTGAGTGGAAAGTGGAAAGAGTGGAGAGGAAGGAGTAAAGTTTGGAGTGAGGCGGGGAGGGAGGAAGGGAAGCATAACATTATTAGCGGACTAATATTCCTGGGCAGATGAGTCTGAGTGGAGGAAAGTCATTTGAACGGAACTGCGGATTATTATTATTATTTGTAGGTTTATTACGACTCCTGTCCTGACTCCATCCTGGAATATAAATGTATTCCTTTTCTTTTGTAGTTCTTTCTTCCTTCATTTTCTTATTTGCTATGACCCACTATTTTGTCATGTTATGTGGGGCTCGCTCCACGATCTCCCTTTGTCCCCTTTCTTCTTCTTTCTCTTTCTCTCTCCCAGTGTGCCAGTTGTCTCAAAGAGCGGTACATAGAACGTATGTATTGTGCCTCAAGACACAAACGAGCTAAAAAGCAGTAGCTACAGCATAAAAGCATACGCGGACTAGAATTGACATAGTCTGAAATTGTGGAGAACGCATTTGTGGCAAAAGCAAAAGAGGGGAATTTTTAATGCCATTCTGCTCCAAGCTGCTCTGCCCGAATTTGGTAACCGAGTGCTGTAGTGCCCGGACCCTCACTGCACGCTCTTCTCCAGTCGCAGTCTGCGGGCATTCATTCGTCTGTAGTTCCGTTGTGTGTGGAGAAATGACAATGGAGACAGACGGAGACGCAGTGATGGGACTGGGAGTCTCCTTGTTTGATAAATGTGGGTGATTGTGTTTAAGAATGTAGGTTGGGGCAGTGGATGTATGTACCATTAATTATTATTATTATTATGAAAAGATTTCTTGCAGTGGGAGGCTGCTGCAGATTCACTACTATCTTTACTGTGCATGACTTGAGTGGACTCGAATTAGCTGTCTGTTTGTTGGGTGGACTTATGTTTTATGTTGTGTTTCTTGTGTATGTTTCAGATTCATCGCTGTAACTCAGCCCATAAAATATGCCAAGCATAAAAGCAACACGCGAGTTTGGGTGACGATTCTGTTTGTGTGGGTATTTTCGGGTCTGGTGGGTTCCCCGATTGTTCTGGGACTGAACAGCCCTTCGGAGCCCGTAGCAGCCACGGAATGTGCGTTCCACAACAAATATTTCGTTCTCTTCTCGTCGCTCTGCTCCTTCTACATCCCTTGCGCCATCTTGGTTTTCCTCTACTACCGCATCTTCAAAGTAAGTTTACAACCTTGTTTCTAATGTACAATATCATACTTCTGTGTCAATGTCTGTTTTTGTGGAACAAGAAAAATATAATTTATTGCATAATCCCCCCACAATGTAATGTAATATTATTGACGACACGAAACACATAAGACGTCATCTTTGGGCAATGTGATCGGGATGTAAAGGAGGATTTAAATGTTCACAGTAGATTTGCTTGACTTTTGTGTCTGCTCCACCACTCCTTCCCTGTCGCCACTAAAATAAAATACACTGCGGACTCTGACTTATTGTTAGTTCTGCAGACAGAACAAAGATTATCTTTTCCAGAAACACTGTTAGCGCGACTATTCTCTCTTTCAACACTACACTAACATAACATAGCGGTGGGATTATATTTATATTACAGCATTCGGCTGCAAAACTAAAGCTAAAGGAAGAAAGGAGAATTGAACAGAACAGAGTTGATTTGAGTTGAGAGAAAGTGGAAATAAGTTGCAAAGTATTTCACATTTACAGGACTCTAGAGAGTTTCGCTTTCTCTCTTTCCCTCATATCTTTTCCCACTGCGTTATGTTCTTTTAAAGCAAAAGACTATGAGTCTAAAGACGGGAGACTGGGACTGAGACTGGGAGACCGTCAGAGACAGGAACGCTACTCGGAATTGAGATGATGATGAGACGATGAGGCTGAGAAAGAACAGAACAAAATAGTTGTGGACAACCAACACAGACCCAGACCCCAACACACCCAACCCAACCCAACCCTCGACAATGCACACAAGACACAACACCAACACAAGGCCAACACAGTGCTCACTTTCAGAATGCTTGTTCCACTTGTATCTATTATTATCCATTATCACCCTATATTTTATATGTGTCACTCCTAGAACCATGTGCCCCCCGTGTATTATAACGCTGTATGCACATAGCACTATGATGTTCCTATCTCATAACTATTGCCCATATCTATGTAACATGTCTAGTGTAGATACATGACACATTTAATACATAAGGGCTATATGGCTCATACTGCTCCTTGCGCTGTCCCTGTGCCTGCACACACAATGAAGAAATGACACTTGAATTCTCAAGTACTCTTCTCTCCTTGTTTTCTTGTCGCACTCTTCTCTTTTCATCTCCTCCATTATTCCCCTTTGGCATTTGTGCTCCAGCAATTCATTGTTTCTTCAAATGACAAAAGAGGAAGTGTCTGTCCGTATTATCTTTCTCTCTCTCGTTCCCATGCACTGCATCGCTAATACGTCCTTCTCTTTACACAGTCTGTCTCACACTCCTTAGTCCCCACTCTCTAAACACGCCTTACAGCCTGTTTCATTGTTATTAAAATATTATTACTCTTTTACTCCTGTAAACATTATTCAATTCTCATTCCAAAGTTCCTATATAGCCACTTTCAATGAACACATAATTTCTCATCAATTTCCTTCTCAAATCATCATCAGTTATAAGCAATGACGTCAACAGCCGACAGCAATCACTCTCACTTTCCTTGTGTAGGTGTCAAGGTGTCTTGTGTCTGCTAAATGACACTGCACCGAATATAAGAAACAAAAAACTTTCTTTGCATTACACGTCTTAGAGACAAAGTACATAAAACAAAGTATATTTGTCTTTGTCGCATTCCATTTGAGTAGTTTTAGTTTTGGCCACGTGGTGAGAGTGTTGTGAGGAGATGAGTCAAATTCGAGAAAGTTTTGGTATTGTATTGACAAGTATTTAATTCCCGACTTCTAAAAATAAAATGGTGGAGTAAAGGAAAGACGCTTAGAGGTTTGTTAGTCGTTGACCCGCGCCACAGCTTTCCTACTCGACTCAAAGTAAAATCTCTCTTTCCTTTTGCAGAGTCAAAAGAATAGCGGGACTCTGGTCATACGCAAGAATTAATTGCATCCTTATGCCACACTAACTTTCTCTACGCTCACTTCCTTTTGCACTTTCTTTATCAACAAGGAAAAAGACCGTCTGAGTCACGACTTTTTTCTCAACTCCGCACGTTTTTTAAATGAGGCTAGTTTTTCTCCCTTCTTTGGCACTGCGAGTGTTCCAAGGCTTTTTTGGCAAGACTCATTCGTAATACGTTTAGGTTGGAGTTAGAGAAGCGGGTCGTGTGAGCTGACTTAGGCATTTACCCGTATAGTCCCAGTCTCCATTCTCCAAGGATGGAATAAATGCCCCAATACATAAACCATTCATTAGATCAAATTTAAGCCTTTGGCCATTTCTTTCCCGGAAAATCGCATGGAGCTTATAATATGTGCAGTGTGAAATCGAATATATTTCTCGGTATGCTACAAACGATTATTCTGTTATGTAAGTAGGCGAGGCCTGGCCTAAGTACAAATTTACAAATCCCTTCTTTTTCTGTAGCTATTGAGGATTGCAATTGCAACGTAGTTGGATGGCAACTACTGCTTTATTGTTTGTAACAAAAGACAAGCCCATAACTTTTATGAGTATGGTTATGATTGCTGGCAATAATGTAACATGTAACGCACTGCATTTGCGATATCATGTGGTAGTGAAGTAAATACGTATGAAATCATTTTGATGAGAATCTGCACTGTCTCCAGTCACAATCAGAGCTGCTTGGGATGGGATCACACGGAGATGGAGATTGTTATAGCTATGATGTTAGTATGTTAGTGTGGGACTGCATGGGGGTAATAATGTAATGCCATTATAGAAGTGCTATGGCGGTATTAGTGGAGTACGAGATGTATTGAGAGAGTAAGCCATTCTTGTCGGGATGAATCCGGTGTGGTGCAATGCAAGAGTGTTTGTATGACAGTGTAAGTGTACGTGTAAGTGGAGGAAGGGATATGGGAGTGGGTCGTGGGTCTGACTCACGTTGTCTCGTCGTTTATCAACTGTTCGCAGCACGAAGCAGTGAAAGTAGTTGGAATTGGAAGCACAACTTTTTTACAGACTCGTTTTTTCCTTATCTTATCAGCAATTACTGAGAGACTCGCTCTCTTAACGAATTTCTGGTTCGATGACTTAGTTTCCACTTTAATTGGACCGGACTTGATTTGGCCTGACCAGCAGCTTACACTTCTCCATTACCCGATTCCACTTCACTGCAGTTAAATCACTTCGAGCATAGCACTATCTTTATAACTAATCCTCCCAGATTCACAATCCCAGATATGTTCTCCTTCTAGAACTGACCTTAATTGTCATTAGCCAACTAAAGCGCCCTTCTTGCACGACGCAGAATGAAGTGAGTGTTTGTTGGGGAGTGTATTTGCAGATATAAAGGCTATTCCGACGCTGGATACATATAAAGCGTTTAGTTTGTCATGAATTTCGCTAAATCCATCAAAATCAGTTTCTATTTCTGTAATGTTTGAGAGAGTAGAGCCTGTGGGGCTAAGTAATATTTTATGTTTGTCATGTGCGCACGGTGTAACAATTTTTTATAAGAATATTAGTGCGAAAGCTAATTTGGTGTGGAGAATTATTTTCTGAGTAGAGAGTGGAGAGTACGGGATTATTTTCTAATAGTCTAAATCTCGGAATCGGGATTTCCATGGGAAATGTTGATAAATGAATTTTGTGGTGTATTGCATTGCGTAGGTTATCCGAGAGCGGGCGAAGAAAGCACAAGGCGGTCGGAAACCTGTGGGGAGTAATACGAAAGGCATCACTGTGATTGAGAATCTAGCTCAAACGAAGAGATTAGCTGAAACTGCACTGGGGGGTCCGTCCAGTCTTCCTGTTCCGAAAGCAAGTCATCTGGACGACGAGAAATGTACAAATACGGGCAGTGGCAGTCAGGTAAGCCAAAGACGCACTCATCTACTTCTATCCCACTGTCCCAGCTAATTTTAGTTTCACATCCCGTCCCGTCTTTTATTTTCAGCAAGAGCACGGCAGCAGTCTGCACTTAATGTGTGGAGACTACAGAGATGGAATAAAAATCCGCTGCTTAAATATTGCATGCACAGACTTCAGACACTGCATTCTGTAGCCATAAAAGGATTTAAGGTCCTAATCCCTCCCTTCGTTTTTTCCATTATGACAAAGCACAATCAATTCATTTTGATTTTGGAGGAGCAAAAACAGTTTAGAGTACGGAATACAATAATGCCCGTTTGGGCAGGCATTCCTGGAAAAAGATATTTGAATAGGTCTGAAAAGGAAATATAAAAGCGGTTTAAGTATCGGGACAATTTATATGTAAAAGAGAAAGTGGCTGGAGAAAGCGGAGGCAAAGCCAACGTGACATAATAATATAAGGGAAGCTTTTTGAGGATTTAATATCGTACTTGAGGCAAAGCAGAGCCACTAACTGCGCTCCCGAGCATACCTCTCCCTGCACAGACCTTATTAGCTCCATGCAGACGCACACGCTCCACACACGCTCCAGCACTGGGACACAACCAACCCGACCAAACCCACCGAGTCGCCCCATTCCAACACTAAACTCCGATTTGGAAGACGGAAGAAGACATTCAATAATATGTGCTGCTATTGCTATACTGCTCAATTGAATTGTTGCATGAATGTGAATGTGAATGTAAATGTGCTTTGCAAGTATTACAATATTCCCTGAATTCACTCAAGCAGTGTCCCACCGAAATCCCATGGTTTTTAACTCGTAGTCATTTCAAAGGTCTTTTCGTCGAGTTACTCCAGTCACAAGAATTGGAGTTGGCTTAGGCTTGGACTGCCATAGCATGGCATTGCACATACTTAGTGTTCATTGATTTGATAGTTGGAGTTGTCGTTGTAGTCGAGGCAGTGCAACTTGTCGTTGGTTGTACTTGTAGTGCAGACTTAGAAGTGCATTATTGTGTAGAGAAGGAGTCGTTGGTTGGCTGTAGTCAAATGGTGTTCATCGATATTCGGACTAAGGAGAAGAAGGAGAGCTGATAAATAGACCTTCATCTCCCTCCACTCACTTCACTGCTCAACCAGGCTGATAATGGCCACATTTTCTGTATATGTCTATTAGTGCAAATAGCAGAGTGCATGTAGTGCAAGGCTTGTATAGTCATAGCGAATGTCGAGTGGAGCCAAGGAGCCACTTTGGCTGCGACCACCGTCACCATGGAATCTTCTTATGCAGTCGCTGGAAGAAATCAAAGAAACCACAATGTAGCCGAGCAGGAGACCAGAAGAAAGGATTTGGCTGCAAGGAAGACGGAGACTTGGTTGGAGAACATTGGGATGGGACTACTGGAAGTAGGGTCTGGAGACTGGAGCGGTGAAAGCGGAGGATGCTGTGGCCGTGGCGGACGGAGCTTTGCCGGGGACTGCGACGTATGTGGCTTGGTTTGCGTTGGGTTGGATGAGTTCCGAGCTGGAGTCGGTTGACCAGGCCATATGCCCAGTGAAGCCAGGTCTTGTTGGAGATGTTGGTTGGTCGTATGGCGTTTTGTTGAAAGTGGATTCGTATTGTTCGTGCTTTGCTTTGCCTTGGGTGGTTGTGTCCTGCATGTGTAGGTTGTTCTGGGTGTGTGGTGGTCTGACGGTGTAGGGACAGGACACTTGGCTCAATTGTGCATGAGTTGAAGTTGAGTAGGGAGGGAAATGCAGAAAGGCTTTTGAGCATGCAGAGAATATCTTAAACTCGTACAATGGAATTTCCGTGTCATTCTCGCATGAACGACAATTTGTCCAGAGATTCCATTGTCTTCCTTTCCTTTTCTATTCAAAAGAACCCGAGTCTGTACATTGCAATTGTGTACCAACCGAGAAAATGAAGGAAATGGAATATAGGGACACGTTATAGGTTCGACGTTGTCCTGCTCTCCCAACCAAATAAACCTCTTTCTCTCCAACTATCCCATTCCCGTCTCCGTCCACATTCATCCACATCCATATCCACACATACACAGTTGATAGTCAGAAGTCCCACTCCGCTCTTTCCATCATCTGAAACTTTACAACTGCACGGCACATACAAGATTTAAATCTGATAGAAATGGAGAAACGATCCTTTCTCTGGGAGAGTTGAAGCTTTGCTGTGGCGAAACTCTTCTCGCAAAGAGAACTGCCACTAATATCCAACTAATTCTCACACGCAAAATGTAACCGCCAAAGGTCTTAACCATCCCATGCAAAGAAATGGTTAAAATCATATTACGTGTGGTTTTAAGTATACGGGAGATCTGGATATGGAATATGTGTGCGGGAACTGGGCTGGGGGAACGTGCTTTATAATCTTTTAAGTCGATTGTAGTAAAAGTTATTTAATTTGCATTTGAAATGAGACGAGTAAAAACTTTGGGACTGGAAATGGATTTATTGGATGAGAAAGAGAGAGATGATATTTTGTGTGTTGTTGGTTGTGTGTTGAATTGTGTTGAATTGTGTTGAAATGTGTTGAAATGTGTTTAGGATGACGGAGAAGATTTGGATAAAGAAGAAGATGTTGACTTGGAGGGGGACATGGAAGGGGACGGGGATGCAGACGGAGAAATTGATGTGGAGGACGGTTCTCCGGATTCGGATGATTGCCACATCATTGCGAACAATCAAGCAGCCACTGCATTCGTCTTGGAGTCTGTGGCAGATGATGAAAGGTGTGGGATTATGCGATTAAATTGATGTTTACATATTTCATTAGGAAATAATATATTCCATGCAATTAACTGAAGCAATGTTTGCGTCATCTGTTTCATTTGCATATGCCACGTTTGTAGCTGTAGGAATGTCAGTGTGTTGAAGCATGTTCATGTTTGAGGGAGCTGAGTGACGGTGGTCGGGAACTATGTGGGGAATGTGTATCAAATGTGTACAATATTATTATCATGATGCAATTTAGGAATCAAAGCTAGTAAAACTACGTAGTGTCATAAATTATGCATACGTAACGTAACGTACGTGGAAGAACGTGGCATGGGACGGTGAGTGCCGACGCCGAGTGTAGCTGTATTCGGTGTATTCCTCACTCCATGCTGTATGCAAATGGCAAGGCAGGATGAAAGCAAGAAATAAGCTCATTTCAAATTCTGTAGTCTCAACAGTGTCTCTGAGTTGAGTTGTCGTCGTCGCTTATTCGGAGAAACAGAGGAGACTCATATTAATGTATGTGTATGTAGAGTGTGTTATGTGTACATATATATAGGAGCTACATTTGAGCAGGCACTTCGTTTTAGGAGTGGCAGAGTGGCACATCGCAGCAAAAGAGCTACAACTCACACGACATACATCGTCTCACTCGTTGTCCTTCTGGTTCGGCGTTCGTGTGTGCCTAATTCTAATACTGGAGAGCATAGAACATGGAGAGTGGATTTCATGACTGCGTAGATGCATGTAGACATTGTAGAGTGTGGGGAGTACAAAGTGTGTGGAAACACAAGGCAGGTCTCGGAAGAAGTGCACTAGGAGCTCTAAAGTGTAGTATTGTGTTACGATTCATTTCATTTCTATTTTGTTGGCCTTGCCACACAGTTGCACTTATAAATAACGATCCTATCACTTTTGCCACGACTGTCTTGACACCAATTTCCAGAATTCCTTTCTTCGCCGAATCCTCCTTCCCTTATCATGTCATTTTATCGTTTTATCCCATTCGCCTCTTCGCATAACATAATAACGCACTGGCACTGCATATCTCATAGATCCGGCGATCTGACTCTTCCCGGCCCCTCGCCCATAAAAACTCCGACAATTCCACGGGCACAGGCAACTCAGGCAACACAACTACCCAATGTAATAGATGTTCCTCCTCTCCAACATCAAATCAGTTCACTTTCAATCTGATACGCTCTAATATATTCCCATGCCTACCTACACACACTACCCTGAATATGAATCCATGTATCCATAGAGGTGAGCTCATGAACAGATAGAGAGATAGAGACTCGCATTATGGATACTCATATGTTTTATGCTCATATAATATATGTCGACGATATTCCCAGGCAAAGACGCTCGGAGGCTCGAGCCTTTTTAGGGAATAAATATTGCTGTGCATGCAAGGAGATGTATGTAGGATGTAGACTTAGGTCTGGCTCTATACTACATACAGTTAGCAAACACAGCGCATATTGAGCTTGTCTCACAGAGGCTCTTCCAGTGTGACAAGCATCTCTTGGTCTGTGCGATGTAATGCTTGTTGCCAGTGCATCTAATATGCAAATACATAATCTGGATTTATTACCCGCCTTCGGAGGATCCCATGCTCTTTTCATCATAATATAAAAGATTTGTGAATTGAGAATTGTGATTTTGATATGGGTGGACAGGGTCACCGTAGTTCGACCTGAAGCCAATGGAAATCACGATTCTGGCTATGCGGCTTCAAATATGGAAGAAGGAGCAGTTCCAGTGCTTCAAGAACCTTCACCTGCCAGTCCCAAACACGCAACGCTTGCACCTCCCGTAAGTCTTTCTTTTCTCTCCTTTTTCACCTCACATCCTCACTTCTATAAATAATGCAACACCTAGATCCAACATGCATGCTTCCACACTCTCTACAACCACAAAATACAGCTCAAAAGCTCAAAAGAAGATTGATGCGGACTTTAATCACCAAATCGCTACTCACACAGTTCAAAAAGCCATACGCTAGCTATTATTAATCCATCACACCAACTCAGGCTGTATCCAAATTTTGATTTCGGGGTGCAATACGCTAAAAACGCCAAAAACCTCCTTTTTGGCAAACAAATCTGAAATATCTAGTGTAGGTTTCAACATTTCTGCGGGGATTGTGCCCTGATTTCGGCCTTGTCTCCGACCATCATTCAAAAAATGAATACATGTCTCTACTGAAAGACTCCCAAGCCATAGCTTTTCACAAATGAACTGTTGAATGAGAATTATACTATTTATATTACCACTATAACTCTGCGTGTGCCTTGTGAAGGCTAAAGCCATGTATAAGCCAAGACGAAGAAAGAAAAGCTCTTCATTCAGAGTTGCACGAAACAAATTCAGCAGAAAAATACGGTTGCGTATTTTGAAGTGTGAGTAAAAGTAAGTAAAGGTGAAAGCATAGTGAAGGAGGGAGTATGTGCACTGTGCAGTGCTAAGTGGAAAAGACAATGAATGAAGGTCCTCGCAGTATTTTCTACAGAACTAGAATATGGAAAACAAAACGGAAGAGTGTGTGTGTTGAGAAAGAGAATCACTAAAGGAAATTGTCTCATTGTGTCCCAGTAGCACTTTATTGTTGTTTGGGAAGGGCGAAGAAGGACATGAATGTACATAAGGCGAAACTAAATGCGTTTAGATTTGAGTTTAGTGTCTGTAGAGGGGCAGATGGATTGGGAGTACTAAAATAGCATCTTGTTGGACTCATGGAGCTTGAAGCTGATGATTAGGAAGTTCGTTTGTTTTGAATGAGACGTGAAGGTTGGGAAAATGAAAGTAGAATGGAGCTAGAATTGTGAGTTGTGGAGAGCCTTAGGCTTTGTGAGAGGAAATTGATTTCTGTGATGGCATCGGACACTGCACTGTTAGAAAATGAAATGAATGAGAGGCAACTTGTGCCCTTCCAAGCACGAGAAGTGTCCTCAAACTCCATCCACTTAAACTTTTAAATCAAATCCCTCCACCAACACAAATATTGACAATCGCGGTCCTCGCACACACACACTTCACTCAAAAAGTGGCAGGTTTTCTCTTTTGGTCCACAGCAGTCCTCCCTGCCCTTCCATGCAGTCATCAAAATCTCCCTCTCAGATATCAGACCTTTTACTTACACGATACGAAATATGTGTGTTTAGTGTGTTGTGTACATAGTGGGTCATATCCTGTGCTGTGAGCACAAAACCCGTTTTCTGCCCATCACCTCAAAATGAGCTTTCACCCAACATTTACTCATTTAGTGGAAGACTGAATGTGTCCGTCAATCAGTGGCTATTTCTCCTGTAGTGCTGCACTAGGCTGTTAACGGCTGCCAGAATGGGAATGTGAGAAGTGTTGTGTTGTGTGAATATGAAATGCGGGAACGGGAGTGGAAAAGAAAGCTGGGACTGACAATGAGAGACTGGGTGGCTTTGGATTCGGGTTATTTTGGTAAAAGTGAAACATGATCCCAGGAGCACTACATGACTCAATGGCAACAACACACGTTTCCGTATCCATGCAGTCAGTATAAAGGACTTACATTTAGCACGACTGATATTTTAAATACACACCTAGAGCTTCATGGAGGAACTCGGCTCTCACTTATCGATTGCACTGTTGCTTCTCCAACCAATATTGTAAAAGCTTTTCTCTTTCCACGTACACACATTAAACGCCTTGTGTACAATCCTTTTGTTAATTTTGTTAATAAGCACTAATGCGCTTTACCAACCTCTGTATTGAGCTTCAACTAATGCTCCGTGCAAACAACGCCACACCACTTTCTACAAACGCACCTCAACTCTTCACGTTTTTAAGAAAAACATAATTATCATTGAAAAGTTTATTTCCGACTTGTTTTGAGCGGCACGTTTCTTGAAACTAATGATGTTAAATTACATTTATTAGCAATATCCAGAAATTAAGACTTTACGTACTCTGGTTTCAGTTTTGCAAGATATTTTATTTAATGCACATTAATATGCAATGTGTAATTATTGTAGTAATGACATTTAATATTCTCTTGAGCAATTTAGAAATGAGAAATGGGTAATATGAAGAAATCTAAAATTCTACTTAATTGTAATAAATCTAATTTCAGCATTAAAGTTGAATAGTAAAAGGAAGTTACAGGAGGAAAGTTTTAATTTCCACTTGCACAAATTTCAAACGGGTAAAAGTTTAATGTAGAGACGATGTGAAATTGTTTCTGTTTTGCTTTCTAGGGAATTCCAATTTGAATGCATCAAAGTTTATAACATCTGAAAATGTTTATCCATTCTCTCTAATTGAATTATATCATAATTACAAAATAACTTTCCTATTTCCATTTCTTTTCTTTTCCAAGCTCAAAGTTCAAAATTATTCGAATTGCGTAGTCTGCCACATGACGTGTGTCTGCATGATCAGAAAAGATTGCGAGGATCTGGAATGCAAACATTAATGTAATTGATTTAGCAGGAATATTCCTTTTAATAATGGTGGGAAGGATATTATGTTGGTGTATGGATTCATTTTACAAAGTACACAATGTGTAGGAAGTATATTTTTAGTGTTTAGGGTGAGGGTGCATGTATAATTTCGTATTTCAACCACTGCATGTGTATACTATTATAATAATATAAGTAGTTCCTTGCAAATTAAATATACTGAGTTCAGGCATTGAATTAAATAAACGGAGCATATAGGCATTGTTATACTATAATATTTGCTATTTTATGGCTTTAGTGTGGAATTGGGAACAAAAACGCCTTAGGATCTAGTTATCGCAAAACTAGTAGAATCTAGAACACAGCATTTCAGGACTCAGGACATTCTTCGTTTCCTCCCTCCTACACGGCGAGTAATAAAATTCTACCTTCTACAAATTCATTCTTTTCTGAAGATGCAATTTGTAACCTTTTCTGTCCAAAAAATTAACTGAGTCCAGCAACTCAAGGCCAAGGCATACCCAGCCAGCCACCAGCCAGACCTTTAGCTTTTAAACTGCAAATCTTCAAAAAGGTGGCCGTCCTGTCTAGTTTCCATTCAAATGCAGGGCCGTAACTAGGATTTGAAAATGAATGGGGCCCAGACACGAGATAAAATTACCGTGATAGAATAGTAGTCATAAAGTTTGATAGCACTAGCTTTAAGATGGTTTGTATTCGTATACACAATTACTATTAGATCTTTAAATCCTTATAAAATATTCAAATATTTTTTGATACATCGCATCAGACTATTTTCGCTCTCAAAATAATTGGAATGTGCTAAAGTTCAGAAATTGAATCCAGACAAGAACTCATTTTCCTTGCTAGCACTAACTAGGAAATTAACTTGGAAAGCTTTTGAAGACTTGGGATGTTTTTTTCCGTTTACAGGCATTTTAAAGTTTCAAACGAAACCACTTTTATATTTACAGTAGCTCGAGTCGAGTTATGAATTTTTTATGGACAATTTTTTTTTGTTACCATGCGTTCCGTGCAAGCAATTTGTCCCCCACCTTAAGGCATGAACTAGAAGGAGGGAATCTACCTACACAAGAATCTATGATTACATTTTCAATAAAAGTTTCTAACTAAAAGCTATTTGATTTATTAGTGCTTTTTGGCCGCCATTTTGAATATTCCCGAACCCATCCTTAACAACGAATTTGATTCATGTAGTTGTGCATTGTGAACCTGAAGAAGATATAGTTCTTTATACAATCGAAATATCGTTATAAAAGTTGAATAAAGTTCAAATGTCTATACCTTCAGTGTCACCAATTATATCATATATAATCTGTATATAGTCTTCACAATTCTGGGTAGGTTATTTGAAATCGTCACCAATAATTGCCTTAATTGGTAATTTGGAATAATTTTGAAAAGATTCTCAGCTTGCCCTTTCAGATTTGGTTGTTGAAGAAAATTGCTGAGAAGGATCTATTAATAAAAATTTAACAGTAATTATATGGCATCTCAGTTGATGGATTACCTTATAGGTTGTAAGTGTAATTCGTATTTTCATGAATACGAGGAATTGTTGCTCTTTCCTGAGGAAACTTCTAGGAATCCAGATGATGAAAATTCTACACTGTACTAGTTGTTCATGAAACCAGGAGAGGTATTTGTGTATATTATATGCGCTTACAGAATACGTAGGTACTAGGTACCTACTAAGTCTGACACACAAACAAAGGGATCATCATTATTCATTACTCGCATACTGGGAATTTATTCCTATATTAAGGAAGTACTCAAGTTAAAACGATTCTTTCTGCTACTGCTGTGAAGCGTGCTGTTTGCCTACCGTAATGTGGATTGAGGCAATTTGTGAAAAATTGAAAACGAGAGCAAAGCAGTTAATGACATTATTTTCATAATTAATAATTATCCTGGAAGTGAGCGAGAGCGCCGTGAGGAGTGTGACCAGGAGTAGGTTAAAAGGAGAACTAAATTCTTAAATTGAAAATTTGAAAAGGGGCCAAATGCTAATTAGGTAGAAGAAACGTCGAAATCCATATAATGACTAAACTTTAGAGCCGTGTAGACGTCTTTCCTTATTCCATACAACTCTCACGTTTAGTAGCACGAGTGTCTGGGTAGGGACGTTGTATCTAACGGCAATTAAGCCTTTTAGCATCTTCATACTTTTTATTTTTCAGGCGTGTACATTAGTCCTATTAATATCAGTAATGCTAGAATAAGCACGTACGCCTTCTAAGCAGACCCAACCCTTTATTTCCATGCACCAATTTTTCTCCGTCTAGTCTCAACTCTTTAACAGAGATGCCATTTTTACCTGTCTTCGTGTATTTTAAAAGATACAAAAAGGTTGCTGCCTGTTTTTATGTATGACTTCACTGTGTATCAGTGGCGGATCTAGAATTTTTCAAAGGGGGGGTGTTTCATTCACAAGAGTAATCACATCAAATAATTTCTAACTCATCCTTGCGAGGCCACATACAGAAATCGATTTCGTGGAATGAAAAATACGAATATGAACTATTAAGAAATTTGAGTCAAAATCAATACAAAATGCATCATTTTCCTTTATTTTTTCCATTAGGTTGCATTTTTATGCCAAAAACCCTCTTTACGAGAATTACACCTTCTTGTCTAGTTTCAGATTTCAGGGGGGGGGGAATTGAACCTGTAAAATCTTGAGCTATATCCGCCAATGCTGGGTATAACTGCATGTAACTTGTAGTTGTTTTTGACATTGAAGATGTTTCAGTTATAATATTACGAAACACTTTCACTATCACCATCCGATCCGAGGTCATACGATACGACTGGTCCTATTTCTACATTCATATGATGGGCACATTCAGAGATCGCTTTCAACATGTTCTAAAGGAAGCCTTCTACTTGCAAGCTAATTTCAATCCCTGCATTAGTCCCCAGTTATATACTAAAATAACTTTGAAAGATGAAAGGGTCATATATTCTGTCTAGTACGCAATCAAGGCTTGTATATGTAAAGTACGTAATAAAGTCCATGATATAATTAATACAAATACTGTACAAAGAAAACTAATTACATACTCCCTTCCATGAGACTGACTGTAAAGCTTGTGGTGGTATAGGCGTGACATTTCAATGATAATAAAAGCCTTACAGCATTCCTCTTAATTAAACACTTCAAATCATAATTTGTGAATGTGGCTGCAAATTACATACAAATTAACTGCTCGTTCAATTTTGTTCAATTAACTCAATAATACTATAGTGACGTCATGCATTTTTCAAACCATGTACACTGTTTCAGTATTTTTATTCTTCTTTGATGTAAAGCCTCTTCGTGAAGACAAACGGAAGTTTGGTGAAGACCGTGGTAATTAATTGATATTTTCGACCAATGGTATTATTTCTATAATCAATGTTTGACATTACATGATATTGCGACCTAAAAATAATTTCGGATGAGTTTTTACGAGTAGAAGGATCCCTGGGGAGCTATGCTTTAGATTTTTGGCTTGTTTCAGTATAATATCTTTTGATGCAATGCTATTACTACAAGTGTTTGTGTCTAAGAGCGTTAGCGTAGACATACGACTAACTCTAGAGAGTTGCTAAGAAGTAGAGTTGGAGAGTGGTTGTGTATTTGTAAACATAGCCGTATTCAGGGGATGGGCAAGAGGGCAATTACCCCCCCCCCCCCTCCCGAAATTCCAAAAAAATATCTTTTCGCTCCCGTCGCGAATTATTTTGCACTACGCGTGAATTTGATGCATATTAAGTTGATTTTAGCTAAAATTTGCTGGAATTTTAAGCTCTTCTCACGATTATTTATACATAATATGTACCTCATGTTTAGATTTTGCCCTCCCCAAACTCGATTTCTGGATACGGCCGTGTTTTTGAGTGTTGGTGAGATGAGAAGTGTAAATGTAGGAGTGTAATGGAAGCTGTTGCGATGTCGGACAGAGGATGTGATCTAGAGACGCAAAGGGATTGTGAGAGAGTTGTGCATTAATGTTTGATAATTGTCATTTGTGTGTAATAGGATCAGTGCAAGCGAAACGGGTTGACACAGGGAGGGAAGGAAGGAGCGGTTGTCGTGGCTGTGCCTGGAGAAAGCTCAAGCAGCAAAAAGCCAGCGACTCAAAGTCGGTTCACGATCTGCAAAGTACACAAAGCGAGTCGAAAGAAGAGAGAAAAATCATCGGCTAAGCGAGAGAGAAAAGCTACAAAAACACTTGCCATCGTGTTGGGTATAATTTATTTTTGATCTTAATTATTTATTTAGCTACGACCTTCCCTTGACTTTCTCTTCGTCTCACACGCAACGCAACACACCATCCATTCGCCATCCTCATCAAAAGAAACAAAAACAATCCTCCTGCTGTCTCCCGTCTCTTCTCCAGAGCTCCACTTCTCCAGAGCCTTTCCACACCTTTCACATAGACACGCTCCATTCTTATTCTTTGTAATTCTGTGCCGTACGCAGACAATGATTGGGTTGTATTCGCGTGTGTGGCTATAAATCCTTATAAATTAGCCACATCTAATTAGAGTGAGACTTGTGAGATGACGGATGAGGAGTGTTTGGGAAGAGTGTGCACTCCGTTGGCCACGAATTCTTTAGAACATCTCCATAATGTATTTACCGAATTACGTAGCATTCATTGTGGACGGGTGAGCCATGAGAACTATTTTCGTGTTCACTTCACACAGACTCGACTCAACGTAACGTGCTAATGCTCCATTTCCCTCCCGGTATACATAACCATAACCAACAGGAACTCCTTGTTCTTTGTCTCCTGTCGACTTATGGCTCGTTTACACGATACTGCCGCTCCTGCCCCACAATATGCTTCCACCGTAAATGTTGTTCTTGTGTGTCCTGCCTCCTGCATATGATATATTAGTACGATTTACATCTACAGACATATCTCAGCCTAAATCATATCTCTATATCTCGATCATAACAAACCGTGATAAATGCTTTCTCTGTTTCACAGGTTTATTTTTAGCCTGCTGGCTCCCCTTTTTTACATGCAACCTGATGGATGCACTCTGCTCCATTCTCGCCAAACATTGTAGTCCCGGAATGGTAGCTTTCCTCCTCACAACTTGGCTGGGCTATGTCAACAGCTGTCTCAACCCAGTCATCTACACCATCTTCAATCCAGAGTTCAGAAAAGCGTTTAAAAAAATAATGGGATTCAAACCCTAACTTCCAGCTTGGACGCAAATTCGTCTACACTCCCAACAGCGGCTACAAATTTCTCCTCATTGTCAGTTTACGTTGTAAACGTCTGTACCTAAAACAACCTGTCTTCTAATATTTTTCTTCCGCTAAAGCTTCGTTTCCTCACAATATACATAAAAATAATCTTATTATTCGTAGCAGAGTAGTAAGTGCGTAAATTATTATAGCAATCGATCGATCCATACAGCCAGGAGACCAATACTCTATATCTACTAATGAAATGAGCACAAATCTAAAAACCGCGCATGTAAGAGGTTTGTGAAAACATGGAGTTATAGTGAGCAGATCAATAAAGATATTAATTAGATGAGAATTATATTGTGTACCTTATAACTATAATGATCTACTATCAGGAAATAATTATGTCCTTTTGTCATCCTAACTCATTATTGTTCTTTTCTGTAGCTATACAGCCCTTTTACATTTACAAGTGTACTGCCAAGAAAATATAAAAAACAATCGAACATAATAAATGTAATTAAGCTTCGAACGTTCGAGCAAACCAAAGTAAATTGACTGGTAAAGATTTTTACATGAACCAAGGGTTGTTGACGATATTTAGGTATGAAATCAATCTAACTAAAATTTTGATGTAAATGTTTCTAGATACTAATTCCTCAACCGGAGCTTTTATAGATACCTTTAAAAAATCTCACTCTGTCCCCTACCTCCGTCTTCTTTCATTTTATTCTATTTATCACTCTTCCACTTGGCTCTACTTGCCCCACCCCAACCACTCTTTCCAAATGACATACTAAATGCCAACTCATAAAATTAAAAGGGCTATGAAAAAGACTCGTTCCATTGTAATTTTAATCAAATATCTCATTATCCTTCATAGATTACATAGGTGTGTAATGTTTATAATATAATCTGAGTGTTTTGTCATCAATCCTGCAATATAAAGTAGATATATAGAGACGTGGTGCAATTGATGTCTGGACATAATTCGTGTACATTGATGAAATATTATATTAAAAAGGCGTTGATGTAGTACACTAATTAGTATATATAGTTACTTCAATAAAGCTATATAGTATAGCAATCAAGGGATTCAAAATGAGAGTCACAAATTGTTTTAGGGGTAAGGAACCAAACAATGGGCCTCAATTTTTTTTAAAAAACAACTCTTTTTCGGAATCTGAGGGTTGCGGCTCTTAAGTTACCAATAGTACCAATGTATTATAGATATGCCCTTGATAGCAATTACATTGGCTTTGTAAGCTGAAAATATCAATTTTTCTACTAATTCAAAGATTGTTGTGTGAGTTAGTGTGAGTTTGGAATTGGAAACATGAAATAAGAGTTTGTGGGGATAAGATAAAATATGACGAAAAAGTTAGATCTTATTTGCAACATGTGCGTACCCAGGGGGTGCACAGGGTACACGCACACCCCCCATAATCCGTTTGTTATCTCAAAAATAGGTTATTTTTTTAAAAGTTAAAATAAATTCGAGCTACGCGCAATTTTGATTTGGTTTTAACCTTGTCATGTAAAATCGTCATCAGAAAACTGTTTTTTTAAATGGCCATATCTCCGAAAAAGTCCTAAACCTAGAAACATAATGTTGCTATATTTGGAAAGATAATAACCTAAGCTTTCATTTTATATACTTTTATAGTAATTGACGTGTCACCCTGTATATATTATAGATAATAAAATATATCCAAGTCGGCCTTATTTAAAGTTTTTTAAATGACGCCGGGTGGATCTATTTTACCAAGAAATTTCAAAATTTCATTATTTTTTTGACTGACTTACAACTCAAAATTAAAAAATTTCCAAAAACATTTTTTTAAATTTTATTTCGGAATTTTTTTAAAATTACATATTACGTTATTTACGTTGATTGGGTTAAAAATGAATTTTTAAAGAATCAGAGAATGGGCCTAATTTTGGCGATGCTTTTAATTTAGACCTCCTTAAAAATCGAAAATTTCCAAAAATCTAAATCTTTGTTTTGAGGCAAAAAATGTTTTAAAAATATAATCAACCTGATACATCCAGTAGTTTAATTTTTATGACCTAGAATAGAAAAATTATTGAAATATCGATTATACGCCATGTATAGGGCGTAGGGGGAGTGCACATTTTTGTTATAGAACTAAATTAAATTACATTTGCCATGTACTGTCGCCCTAAAAAATAATTTTCATTCATCACTACCAGTTTTTCAATAAATGTGATTTTATGAAATCAGCTGTGAGTTGTAGTAAGGTTGACTCTGGTATATGATCATTCATCACTCAGTATGGAAAACAGGCATAGGAAAAAGTCGGGAACCAACTCGCTAGGTTCCTTTAGGAAGCGGTCGGTCCAACTCCACACCCAGCCTCCGAAGGGGGTCGGGTGGGGTGAAAGTTAGAAAATGGAAGAATTTACCCCCGCCCCCGATAGGGGGCGGCGGGTTAATTACCCCTGACAGGGGATAGGGGTAAATCACCCCCACGGGTTTAGTTGAGAAATTTGAAAACTGTAAAAGTTACCTCCGTTGGGGGAAGTGAAATAATTGAAAATAGCGGCAACTATCCTCGCTAAGGCAGAATAAAACTTAGGAAATAGTGGACTAGTGTACACTATTTCCAAAGTTTTACACTGGCCTAGCTGTATCCCTCTGTTAAATGAGGGGTAGTGGGACTACCCACTACCCCTCATTTAGCAGAGGGATACAACTACTTTTACTTGATAAAGGTGAAAGAATCACTCTCGGGGAGTCGATTTCTACCCCCCCCCCCGCAGTATATTTTTATTCCCTGGGGTGTTTTCCCCCGACCCCCTTTAGGGGGAAAGTTAGGAAATGGGAAAAATACATCTCCCCGTCAGGGGCAGGTTCCTGAGGAAATAAAACTTTTTCCATACCTGTCACATACTGGTAGAAGCAAGGTGATTCAAGATTTCCCAACCTCAGGTGATGAAGAGTAGTTAGAGTAGCGTTTCCTTAATAATGAGAAATAGGACAGTTTCATAAACTTGTCCCAAACTCGTTTAAATAAAACACTTTTTCCAAAAAACCGTAGTCAAGGCAAAAGCTGTCAACCCTCAAGTTGTCCCAAAATCTATTTTGCGAATCATAACGAACGTAAAAGTCCCACTTTTCAGCACCTGGCGTTTGAGACGTCTGGATGGAATCTCAACGTTTTCGTCATATTATGAATATAAATTACGAATACTCGTGTTGTGACGGATGGATGTGGTTGGGAACGAAGCCACAGAATGTAAATCTAAACAATAATAAGTCTGCATCGTCAATCAGAGATTAAACATCTCTAATTATAATCAACCTACAAAATACCTTCTGCTATGCTATGTAATATGTAATCTATATACATATTTCTGAATGTGAAATGTTGATTCTAATTTGATGTTTTTGTGCGTGTATTGATGTTTCATATCTATGTACTTCCATGTTATTAGAAATAGATTAGTGGTTCAACCTTCAACCTGCTGTGTACACATAATGCAAGCACTAGTACAATCACAATAATAATATAATTTCAACGTGCTCTATCGAGACAATTATAACATGTGTATAACTATATCTACCTATAGCATGTACATAACTATAGACATATTATTATCTAAATATGTAAATATATCAATGCATTTGTTAAATGTTTGTCAAAATAATTAATTATAAACGCTCGTACTTACATTACGTTGTGTAATAATAAGAGTTGAGGGAATACAATTATACAATATTCAGTCATGTAAATGTAGAAGCAGAAGAATAGGAAATCAATACTATTTGCATAATATGCACAACTGGAAAGATATTGTGTAATGGACACAAAATAAATGTGAACATGTACCTAAGGCACTTGTACGTACACGTTACGTTAAATGTACGTGACATTACAATTGTTGTATTGTAATTATTGGTCTTAGCTTGTTTTTTTTTAATTTTCTTATCTCTACTTTTGATCTTACCATACATTGTTCATATTCATATAATATACTCTGTTGCTAACAAAAACAATAAAACTGCACTAACAATGTTGCCATTAAAGGGGTGGGGGTTGAAATGCAACCAATGGCTGTTCTTAACAAAAATTGGTTCTTGGTTGCATACTCCAACCAAGCATCAGAATGGTACCGGCGCACTATGGATTAATTATTGTTTATGGCGAATAAAATGTTATTGATACTAGAAGAGCTCGTAAAGCTAATTTTTGCATACCTTACAATTATTTTATTGCACATACATACACAATGGCCTTTCATTACATAATATACGCGAAACGCGATTGTGTCGTTAAACTCCAAATTATGAAAATGGGGATCTATATCTTAAAATACAATTTTGGCTTCCCCACCTCGCAGCGCATGGGGTAGCTTGGGGTCACTTGAACGGTAGACCCCCCAACCAAGGGGTGTCACCGCCTGGTGCTGATCACCAAGTTTGCAGCCCCCTTCTCCCAGCTCATGGGGGCCACTTCTACGGCAGGCCCGCAACAACTTGGTGCATCCGTGGTACCAGAGAGGGTGCTCCCATCGCCGATAACGATCCCCATTTCTGGGGTGGAATCATCGCTGGAAGTGCGCGTCTGTTGACTCATTATTCAAAAAATTTCACTTGAAAAGAAAGTCGATTTTGGAGTTGGTTTGGTACCAAGCGTTTTAATGAGACATCTAAAGTTTGGCGGTTTATATCCTAAGGCGATTTCTTATCTCTCCTCGAGCTCTGCAATAGGCTGCAAATCGCAAACTTTTCGAACTACGTGCGATTTTCATGCAAATTCCATTGATTGTGGCCTAAATTTGGGCAAATTTGCTACAAATTTTGAGCTACGCGTGAAATTGAAGCATTTCGTACTAATTTTAGCCCACAACTTTCTCAATTTTTCTGTAGATTCAATTATACCGGAGGTCGTTCTTCTTCTCGAATCGTATAATTGCAATGTGGCACAGAATCTGCACGTTTGTCTGAAAAGCTGGTGCCTAAACCGGTTACTTTGTTGTGACAGTGAAAATAGAAAATTTGATCGACCCGTGACTTCCATGTACTTTATGAATGCTTTTTGCCAAAATGCATCAGATTATTCTCTTTACCTACGATCATAGCCAAATTTGCACCCAACAATGTACCCTGCGGTAGGGCTAGATAAATTGCGGCACCGTCTTGATAGGTAAAATAACCGAAAATTGCAAACGTTTTCGCGGTTTTTCATTATAGTAGTATAAATTACGATATTTGTATGCTTGAAAATTGCAATGGATGACACCTCATCCAGAATCATGAAGAGCGGCATATGTGAGTGCTAGATGAGCATTGATATAAATCCATGAGCTTTCTTATCTTGCCAGGACAATAATAATGTAGCACCTGTGTACAAGGAATCCGGAAGCAGTGAGAAAATAATATGTATGTGAGATTGACATATAAGTTAAATAATATTACTTATACGTACTAGTATACATTTTATCGTAATTGACTTTAGCAGTAATAAAATGACAGGTTTCTTGAAGAAATAGTTGATTTTAATTCGATTTTTCGTACTATTTTTGCCATTTTTTACTGCTAGCTGTAATTGTTTTAGTGTTGTCTATTCCTATCTCTGATAATTACATTACAGCCAAATGGTAACTTTAATGTTACAGTATTTACATGTACATCAAATACTTATTATAGAAGTAATGAATTTGTACTCTATACAAACTGTGATTTATATGGTTCAGTTTATTCATTAGATGAGATTCAACGTAACAGCAAGAACATTACACTGCATATTACACTACAATAATAAATTACCGCTTACTAAACAAAGGTATAATTCGGTAGGGAAAATGGTTGCACAGCAAACACAGCAATCAATCAGCCAAGTCATGAAAACATTTTTATTAATTTATTAGCATACTTTAAATTTTTCATGTCTCTTTCTTCGACTTATACCACAGCTTAATAGAGACTAGTGACGATTGGACATCATCTTAATAGATTCAAAAGCCAGACGACAGCTTGCAGCAAATGTTGGTGATTATATATAATACCGGGTGACTCACGTATCGTTTGCGTGATTTAATACATGGGTAGTCCTTTCGCTTTATTTTGCTTGATGAAATTTGAATCCGCTGGTCTACGAGGCAAGCGAATTTCAAATTTCATCAGTCAAAGTATAGAGAAAAGTCTACCCATGTATTAAATCACGCAAACGATACGTGAGACACTCTGTACAGTGAATTTTTTGTAACGTGATATATAGAGTTAGGCAGGAGTGGAGACTTGAGTGATTTTAGGAATTTTTTACCCTTGACAACGGGTACTTTTATGTGATTTTGCATTCAATAACTCATATCGGTGATTATGAGATGGTCATAGTATTCTTGTATGAATGTATAGCACATTTAATGCAAAATCACTTAAAGTACCCGTTGTCATGGGTGATATTCCTAAAATGTGTTATAAAATCACACAAGTCTCAACTCCTACCTAACTCTATAGATCACTTTACGAAAAACTCACCGCACATATAGGAATAGCATACGAATGTTATGAACTCTTCCATTACGTTGACACGACTTCGTAACTTTTTACCTGCTTTCCAAAATGAATTTGAGAGGATTGTTATGGCAACATTGGCAAGATTTTGTAGCTCCTCCTAACTTATTCATTGCAAATTCAGAACAAGATATCATTTCGACAGAGACATTTCACTATGTACATTATCGACAGTAATATTTAGTCGACCTAGAGGAACATCAAATTATAGAGAAAAACATTTCATTGTAAATGTTAAGAAGATAAAAATAATTAAAGTCGCCAACTTAATGCGATTGGCAGTTCGTTGGGTTTAGCCAGACAGGTAATAATACTCCCAGGATACAGGTTTGAGAATGAAACCTTCTTTTGCCAATTTTGAAAGATAAACTAATATTTTCAATTAGGTGCTTAGACCAGGGATCCCAAATATTGTAAAATGTGTAAAGTATATTAAATTGTTAGAGTCTAACAGTATAACAGGTAGAATACTTTAATTACATAATATACGATACAACTTGTCTTTAGAAGCAACTCAAAAATCTAACCTAAAAATCATAATTTTTGAACCTTGAAGAGAACCAATTCAGAAAATGAACTTTTCGGTATTCCTTTGGGTGAGTTGGGTGAAAAAGTTACTACTCTGACAAATAATCGTTGTTTCGTATCGTATTATTGATTTTACGGTAAATAATTTTTTGCATCCCTTTGTTCAAACACGGAGCGGAACCTTGTCTACATCAAACGACTTTGAGTCAGCATTACGTAGAATGAGATCTACCAATTTGGATTAGTAGATACTATGGCGAATCTGGAAATTGGATTTACCATTATTACGGTTATTCTACAAAGAAAATGGAATAATGAAACGAAGTTGGATTGGATTATTGGTCCAACTTCAGACATTAGATATATGTATTATGTGGTTTGGCTTAACATGACGTGATTGAAACTGGCAGAGGCTGCAACACAGTTCCCGAACCAGCCTTCATTTCTTCAATAATATTACAACTTGCACTTGTACTGTTACATAATTATGATACTATAATAACATTATATTCCCTATTCAAAATGGCAGCCTCTGTAACACAATCAGTGACAAAAGGAACGATGCGAATAAGTCCTTTTGAAATAGCTTATTTAATTACTTTCATATTAAGTGTAATTGACTAATTCCGATTTATTGTGACTACGTAGACTCAAGAAGATCAAAAGAAGATAATGCTCCGCATAAAATCCATCTACTCGTCTTCTCTTGTCCTAATTCATTTGTGAAGTGTCTCTCATCACGTAACGTAACAAGTTAATAAGTTACTATGCACATTCAATTCTTAGGTTGGGAAGATCTCACTTTAACCATATTCCACTTGCATTAACATTCAATCGGAATTACAATTCCAAAAGTATATTTCTTGGATCCTCAACTGCGTCTTTAATTTTTCTCAGGAAAAGAACTGCTTCACGTCCATCCACTAGTCGGTGATCATAAGTTAATGCAACGTACATCATTGGACGAATCACAACCTATAAATTAATCCAATTTATTTATTAATCCCGCTTTTCAGGGGAAAATAGTATTTTTAAGACATGCGCAAAGCAGTGGTTCCCACTTACTTGTCCAGCTCGGGCAACAGGCCTCTCCACTATTGCATGCATACCAAGAATAGCCGACTGTGGTGGATTGATGATTGGAGTTCCATACAAAGAACCGAATACTCCTCCATTAGAAATAGTAAATGTACCACCATCCATATCTTCAACTGCTAAATTTCCGTCTCTTGCTTTCACACCCAGGGCAGCCATGCCTTTTTCAATATCCGCGTAGCTCATAGAGTTTACACTTCTTAACACGGGTACTACCAAACCCTGGAATATATACGAAATATACATTTACTAGTCCTTAGGGATCATTCACATAATACGTGCGCAGTTTAGGAGAAAGGGAAGGGTTTTGCAAAAGTGTTACGCAGGGTGACGAGGGGGGAGGGGAGTTACCGCCGAAGATTACGTAACCTTTATTATATCTAAATTTTCGCACTATAACAATAGGTTTTTACCGTAAAAGTGCAAAAACTCTAAAAAAATTCGCGCTGCGCGCGAAAAACAGATTTCCATAATTATATTACGATAATTGCCCTCCTAAAATAGAGTCCTAGATACAACGATGAATTTGTAAAAACATTACTTATTTTAAAAATGTTCAATTATGGATCGAAAACAAAATAGATTCTAAAATGTTTTCTATGTATTCCAAAATATTTCAGCTAAAATTAACAATAGTTTGGTCACATTATCAACAAATTATGTTGTCGTTTTTCGAATCTCATTTGTGAAGTATATTCAGGGATCTAGAAAATTTTTCTTCTAAGATATCTAGCTCGTCCCCTTGGGCGGAGCCAACGTGAATCAATTGCTAATAATATATTCCTATGATTAAATCTTAATAAACCATAATAAAACGGATATAAAGAAGTGGTAGAGTGGGAACATTTTGAGCAAAATTTTGGGGTGTCTTGACTCAAAGTATCCCAAGACTCTTGAGATACTTTTTGGGGTGCCTTGAGACATTTTTTGCTTGCCCTTGGGGCAATTGTCCCACCCTGTATACTCTCTTGCTTGTCCCACCCTGTATACTCCCTTGCCTGTCCAACCCTGTATACTCTCTAGCTTGTCCAACCCTGTATACTCTCTAGCTTGTCCAACCCTGTATACTCTCTAGCTTGTCCAACCCTGTATACTCTCTAGCTTGTCCCAATTGTTGTGATCATTGTTGACATATTTGTTGAAACATTTGGCCTGCGATAGAGTTAATTGCCCTTCTCTTTGTATATTTCTTTACCCCTTGGGAAATTGTCCCCAGAGTATATACGCCCTTGATTGTCACAATTGTTGTCTTAATTGTTGAAATGTTTGTTGACACTCACAGACAACGTGTGAAGTTGAACCAATTTGATCTACACACTATTGAGTTATCATACACACAAATAAATTATTTTGAGATACTTGCCCTCCCCCTGTATACGCCAGAGTGACCTCATTTTTGCACTAGACTTTTGTGGCAACCCACAGATAACATATTATGTGAAGTTTGAACCAATTGGTTCTACTCTTTCTTGAGTTATCGTACACACAACCAAAATGTCGGAAAACTTGGTGTGACCTAGGTCAAGAAGGATGTAACTGATCGAACCCATTTTTGTAGCACCTAGCACACCTTAGTTGAAACCCCCAGATAACATATATGATAACTGTCAACCAATATGGTCCATCTGTTGTTGAGTATAGTGAACACAACGCTAGAATGTCTGCATAACTGCGACGGACAGACAACTGACAAATCATTCACATAAAGTGATGTCGTACATCTACCACTTAATAAAGGATATCTTATCTATTCTGAACAATTTTAAATTCATAATTTAGGGGAGTCCACAAAAGCATTTACGTAATTTCTAGGGGGTCCACGAATGTGACACATGGTGACAGGATGGGGGAGGGGGTCCAAAAATGGTAAAATAGTTGCGTATTATGTGCATGTTCCCTTACAATCAATCATACTATCATACAAATGTAATATAAACCATTCAAAATGGATATAAGCAAGTATCGGAGAGCGTACTCTATCCCAAGATTACATCTGGAAAGTTTGAAAAAATTTAGTTCATCCATTCTTGAAAAATACTGCAGACGAACAGACAGACAGTTAAAACCATAAAGCATCTCCGATACTCTCTGATATTTAATAAACGAAAAACGATGGTCTGAAAAAGATTACTTTAGGTGTAGCCACTGCCACAGAAATATCAATATAGTCCCGGTAAACAATATCTTGACCATCGATAACTGCATTAATTACAGGCTGATCTGTCAGAGCATAAGCTGACGCTTTTACAAAAGCGGACATGAATCCAATCTTGATTCCATGTTTCTTGGCAAATGCTTCTCCATGAGATTTTCTCATTTCGATAATGTTGCTAAATAAAATGTATCGTTTTATTGCATGGATAGTTATTATCTTCAACTACATAAATAGAATCTATTCGAAAAATAATTGTTTTTTTTTTAGTTTTTACCTCATATCGATTTCATTGAAAGTTGTTAGCATTGCATTGGTATTTTGTGCATCCTTTAACCTTTGTGCAATTCGTAAGCGCATTCTGTTCATTTTTACTCTTTGCTCAGTTCTCGTACCCGCAATTTCTTTCGTTGGATCCGCAGGAGGAACCTTTGATTACATTATTTTGTTAGTACTTTTTTTAATTTATAGTGCATAGTGTACAGTGAATAAATCTGAAACTCTTTGATGAAATCACCTTGACTCTAGCTTCTGCCATTTGAGCACTCATAACAGAACTAACAGGAACAGATTCTTTAGGCTTAGTGGGTGGCCGTGGAACCGGTGGAGGTTTTGTGGGCGGCGCTGCTGCTGCTTTCGGTGCAGCGGCTGGGGGAGGTGGAGGAGCTTCGACTTTTGGAGGAGGTGCAGTTGCCGTCGCTGCAGGTTGAGGAGGTGGTGGGGATGCAGCGGGAGCATCCTCTGACTTTTTAGCGGCACCTAACAGTGCACCATCAATCAACTCACATATTAAAAATGAATTTCATAAAAGGTTTTAAAAACATTATGATTCTTTACCGGTAATACGCATTTTAAACAGCTCCATCCCTGGTTTTACGGTAGATCCATCTTCCACGAGTCGTTCTTCTATCACCCCCGGCCCAGGAGCTGGAACAGGGATGGAAGTCTGAAATATAACCAATAATAATAAGAGAAATATATAAGTGAAAGTGTTAGTTATCTCTTTTTGACTAACAAGGGACAGTAGGGACATGTGGGACGCCGATTTTCATGAAAATTTACACAGACGATGCTTACACCATATAA